>NW_019290583.1:13580-33680 GCF_000500325.1 Leptinotarsa decemlineata | reverse complement strand
TATATTTAGTATTGAATGTGTAGAATTAGTTGAAAGACACGCCAGATGAAGCCATTGTATGGCGAAACACGTGTTGCGTTTTTGTAAAACAATTTAGTGAAAATCTCACAATAAAGTGTTTTTGGAATACGTTTATTAGAATCAATTTTGTCTTTGAAAACTTCTTTCTATATGGATGGGATCAAAGTAGCTAGATTCTGTTTTTCAAGTAGTATGAGTGATTTTTGTGACAGAAATATCAGGAATTTTCGAATTTTCATTGCGATAGAGCACGTTTTCAATAATGAGAAATATTACTGAAGACCCAAGATTACCAGTCGAAACTGTGGGTCCAGTTTGAGAGTGAAAATAATTTTGGTGAGCGAAAATTTTATCTGTTTACATGAAAGTGATGCAAATGTAATGTGAAGTAAAAATTGAGAACTGAAAAGTGATTTCTCCTGATCCAGTACTCAGTAATTGTTCCAGATAGTTTATATTACTCCAGATTGTGATCAATATAATTTCTCAAAGTGTTTTCACTGACTGTCTCGAAATCTGCATTCTATTCTATTTCTGTAAGTCATCAATTTTCTATAAACTATTGTACAAGTGTGAAGTTACAAAGGGAATTTTTTGGTTTCATTAAAAAAGAGATGATGAATTCTACAAATTGCCATGCTTTGCTTAGAATCATATATACGACTGAAATACAATCCTTATCTGAAATTTATTCATAGAGAAGCAGCTGTTTTGTAAAAAAAAAACTGATTTTTGAACTCCATTTAGGAACCAAATCAGGCGAAAGATTGACTCAAATGAATTTCAGGAAATGTCATCGCGTAAAAAACTTAACATTTCTCTACAAGTGTGAATTTATTTCAAATTTCCCTGGATTGGACGGTCTTTGTATATACTGAGGATTACACTAACGATGGTTGTTTTCATATGGTAGAAATGGATATCGATATTTATTCATATTCATGAAATTCAGTCCAGTTAATTCTTTAAATTCATTTCAGCAATATCAGGAGGTAATTTGAAAAAAGTAATCAATTATTTGCTTATGAATAACTGAAATGCACTAAATCATATTCATGAAATTCTGTCCATTTAATTATTTAAATTCATTTCAACAATATCAGGAGGTAATCAGAAAAAAGTAATCAATTATTTGCTTATGAATAACTGAAATGCACTAAATCAGCCAAACATATTTTGACATATTCAATTTCAAAAACAACTTTGATCGGTAAAATTCAATTACTATTTCTGTGAATGAGCATTGAGTTCCAATTTCGAATCGTTTGTATGATTGATGTAATATGACTAAAGCCCAATTTAAACAAGAAATAATGATTTCTTTCTGGAACAGACTTATTTCACGTTATTCGATAACGAGTCTATTATTTTAATTCGATTGATTTGTTTTGGAGTTTCATTTTATATGAAGAATTGTAATATGATCATGCAGACATCGTTGTTATTGGAAAATGAAATTCAATCTGAATCAGTGTCACTATTCTTTTTGTTCGAAGGCCGTGGATTTTTGGAATTTCTTTCCGACGTTTCTCTGACGCGAGTGGCTATCTTCTTCACAGGTTTATATATCCTGGAATAATATCTGATTATTGAGTCATCGGATGTATAAACGCTCTGAAAAAATGTATTGATCACAACTTTGGGAAAACAGAATGATTTGGCATGTCCAATTTGTAGTACAAACCTACATAGATGAAATACAGCGTGACTCACGGTCGATGGTAGGTTAGACGTTTCTGGAGAAAGCAGAGCATGATTTTTCTGAAAATTTCACCTCTCACATTTCCTTACCTGTTCTATCGATATAAAATATATTCAGCATTGCGGCGTTGCCACTTCTATCAAAAAGTCCTAGCAATTATATTTTTTTCAATGGAACACCCTGTATATTAATACATTTTTGGAGTCGCTCTAGTATTTTAATACTTTTTTGTTAATAATGTCCTATACCTATCTCTATCTGTTTTCGAGATAAAAAATAAATTGTGCTAAATATGGTCCAAAACATAGCCTTAATTGAAATTAAGTACATCAGTACTCTCGATTCATGAAAAGTTGATATTTTGATGATNNNAATATTTCTGTAGTACTCCAGTGCCTACCAAAGACGAATTGCGACGGCGAATAGTGCGGAGTATTGAAGATCTAGATCCCCAGGAAATTGAAAAAGCATCCACAGTCGCGTACAAAAAAATATTTCGAAGTGTTTGGAATGTAATGGATTTTCAGCATTTATTGAGAAAATGTGTTATTTTTTTTACAATTTTGTTATTTTGAATCATCCTATTTTGTTATTGTCTATACTTTCACATATTTTAGCCCACAAAATCTTACTTTTTACCTTGAAATGACTGATTTTTGGTACAGTTGTTTCCTGGAAACTTTGAGCCATAGTTAAGGAAATTATTTTGTAACCTTACAAACTTTCTCTCGTTCATTGGTGTTAATTCAGGATACATTTGGTTGAATTTTTACACGTTCTGACAATGATTTGATCACTTTGTTCATGTGTATAATAAATAATTTCATAAGAACTTCGTTTGAATAATCGATATTTGCATTCATTTTGGAAGATGATTCGAAACACCGACGATAACTCTTTGTTAATTACTTATAAAAGTAACCGAACTGCTATAAGCTTGATAATTCCCCTGCTACCTAAATCCAAATTCTAAAAAAAATAATGTTTCTAGAAGAAGCGACTTTATTGAGAAAACTTGACGATTCAGGTATAGTTACCTTAATTTATCGAGTAATATACAGGGGGTTTCATTTGAAAAAATGAACTTTTGACTACTTTTATGCATAATGGAAATAATAGTTATTTTAGCACGCCCTGTATGATATGGAGTCGATTTCAATATCAACTTTTCATGAATTGAGAGTACTGATGTACCTACTCAATTTCAATTAAGGCTATGTTTTGGACCATATTTAGCACAATTTATTTTTTATCTCGAAAACAGATAGAGATAGGTATAGGACAAAAATGTATTAATATTTGGGTTGTTTCATTTAAAAAAATAAAGTTGCATGAAGTGGCAACGAAGCAATGCTGAAAATATTTTAGATCGATAGAACAGGTGAGGAAATGTGAGAGTTGAAATTTTCAGGAAAATCATGCTTTGCGTTTTCCAAAAACGTCTTACCTACCATCGACCGTGAGTCACGCTGTATAATATACCAAAACTAATGTACATGTAGGGCCCAATATATCAAAATTTGTTATATTGATAGTTGCAGTACAACCTGCGGCTAAAAATAATGTTTCAAGAGAAAAATAAACCAAGTTGAGAGGGTTGACTTTTTCCGAAGAACAACATCGAACAAAATTTTGATTATTTTAGCTACGAAGATTGGGTATTCACAGATAAATTTTTGAAAATGTGAGAAATATACTTTCATAAGAAAAATGAATTTTTCATATACAGAGAAAGACAGAACCTACTTCAAAGCACGATAGTAAGAAGAAATAATATCGTTTCGAAAAAGACAAGGAGTCATGAATACTCCAGGGAATATCATCATAAAACAATCTGTTTAAAATCTGTTAACCAGCTGTCGCTCTCCTAGGAACGACATCTCTCAAAAGTTGAAACTTGTGCGAGCTGAGTACTAACGGGGTCTTACCTTTCAACGTGCGATCCCACTAAAACTACAAACTCAATGTGTAAAAGGCTCCTGGAAGATTGCACATCTATTTGTCATGATGTTCTGACAGTAATGTCTGCCAGAACTTTGATAGTACAGGAGTATATAAGTTGAACTGTGGCTATTGCTCGGAACTGTATATTGGCCAAACAGGGAGTAAATTTTCCCAAAGAGTTGAAGAACATAGAACTATTTTCGAAAATATAAAAGACCAATTTCACATTTGCCACCTTTTAGCAGTAGGACACGAGTTCAATCATAAATACGACGTTATATTTGGAAGAGAATTGTTTGAAAATCTATAGATTCAATAATTCGGGTAATTTACTGAATGATCAATTAGAATTGAATAACTCCCCGTTACTGAATATTTTCTCAAATGTTGAAACTGGGACATAAGCTCAGGTAATTGAATTCATAACAAACTCGGGTACTGGAAATGTAGGTACTTCAAATTGTGAAATTAGGTTTATAAATCATTGAATATACAGAATATAGTTAGTAATGACACGCCCAATGAAGCCATTGTATGACGAAACTAGAAAACTACTAATATGTTTATTTGAAGGTAGTTGACAATTTTTCGTGGTGCATTCCATTAGTTAGAACTTCCATTGTCTAATATGATATATATTGATTTGAAATACCTGAAAGAATCTGTGGACAAATTAAAAAACATTAACTAACAAACAACTATTTCACTGAGCAAAAAAACTGAAATTACAATGAAATGAAATACAAGCATGAAATGAAAATTGAATAATTAACAAGAANCCAGGAATTGGATTCTTGACAATATAAAGACAATATTTTATACTAAATGTTTGTGATATTATGTTAATTTTCGGCATTCTACTTCTCCATTTCACCCCAAAAAAAATCCGATGAAAGTGTATCATTGATCTTCACAAATGCGCAGAAAATCGTAAAAGCAAATTTTCCTAAACTAGTTCGAGACTATCAAAATTGAATACCAAATACTTTCAAGTACCTGAAGTATGAGCACGTACAATGAATACGAACTTTTCGAAATATATTATGTGGACTGTAATCAAATATAATAATGATATATGAACACAGATAACATATTTTCAATCACAAATTTTCCAGACTATTCCGATTGTAGATAATTTTGAACGTTTCAAAAGGGGAGAAACTATTTTCATTTATAGAACATGCACTATGCCCCTCTTCACAAATGCTTTTTGGGACTGCGTAGAAAATTTACAATTCATTTTATATCTAGAAATCGAATTGTTTTAGAAACACTCACAATCTATTCAACACTCATTCATTATCCGTAATTCATTTACGATCTATAAACCTCACTATTTAACTCATTCAAAGATTTTCCATGATAGTAATTGAACAAACAGATTTTATTTGTAGAGGCGTTTCTACCGTAGAAGCTGAAGCATTAAAAATTTTTGAGCTAAATTGATTTTATAATTAAATATACTACAACACACGTATTTCACTTTATAAATTTGATAATTATTTGAAATGTTGAATGAAAAGGTTTTCAATTGGTGAAACGGTAGCTATTTACCTGATTCAAACTTGGATATATAACATTTCAATGTACTTTTATATTACAATATTCGCATTGTTGAAGTTGAATTTGAAAACATATATTACTTATGCATATTTGGGATCACCTGGGAATCATTCATTTCATTCTGAAAATGATTTGGTGAAGTTCAAAATTCAAAAATAAAATTTTTGTCATATCTTCACAATTTTGATTAACAACCTCTAGTTGAGTTGGAATAGAGAATGAATTGTGAATTACTTTCTTCAGGGTACACGTTGGGATATCGGATAGAATCATAGAACTGATGTTATAAAATAATTGTTATCTTTCCTTCACATTGAAAAAATACCTAGAACGATAACTGAATATCGAAATATAAGTAAACATAACAGATCAACGATCATTCGAATTGAGAAAACACGTTATTTACGCTATGAGAATTGATTCTACCACCTGTGGATTAACTCAAAATGAAACACCAAAAACCGTTCCCAAAACACAGCACGCACTACGATCAACAAATATCTCCCCGTTCACATGAAATCTTTATGAGCTGTTAAACTTCTGCAATGCATGTGATCCTCGTTCTCAGGGAACTTCGAAAGCGCTTCTCCAAAACAACATAGCAAAAGACGAGAACATAATCAACAGTTCTTACCTTTCGTCTTTTCCTGCTGGCAGAGCACTCTGGACTTACTGTGAGAGAGCTTCCACGAGTTATCCTGTTTTATATGGAGAGTTTAGCGGCCAATCAACGGAAAGATAAATGCGACGCGTCGGTAGGGTAACCAATTGAGGGGAAGGTGTTTTCCCGAGGAAAATTATTTTGTGGGTGATCGTGAGTTTGCTATGGAAAAGTTTTAGTTGACTTATTCGTTTATTAGTATTGTTCGGGAATATACCAAAAAAAATTATTGTTATTTCGGAAGAAACAATGATGCTTCCGCAGGAATAGAATGAATATACAGAACGTCATGAAGCAAAGTTAATTACCAAAAGTGAAATATAAATCTCCACGATATTTTTTTCGTTACTATTGTCCATATTTTCCTAATTTTTCAAAATTACTGGGATACGCATATATTCTGCTAATTAATTTCTGAAACAAAATGAATATTCATTTTATCTCATTTCGAATCGCCACGACATTGATGTCACACGCAACCTTGGACAATAAAATGTGTGGAGATTGAAAAGTTCGACTTTAGACAAGGGTATATCTGAAGAATGGAAACAGTTAGTGACGAATAACGTTGACCTTGCTAATATAAATAATGATATTATTGAATGTAAACGTAGATGTCCATCAAAAATTAACCTATGTTCAATGTGAACAAATATACTTCTTAAATGATATCATGAATCCACATTTTACTAGAACTGTATTGAAGAATATACTATAAACAATCCAAATATACAGTTTTGCTCCCGTGACTCTTTGATTTTCCATAATCACATTCGAAATTCTGCTGACAGTTATTAGAATGGTCTTGCTCTTGAACTTACTGTAGTTAACTCACATACGACTCTTCATGAAAAGCATTTATTTCACTAAGCAATCTTTAGTAGTACCAAATATATAACTGTAATGAATCCACTGTGAATGGTTTTGTACATTTTTTTTAGCCTATTCAGAGTAATTAATCTTTTGATTAGGTATCAAAATATTCAAATATGTGATAAAATCTGACCATTGAAAACAAAGTACCTTTTATGTGTGAGGGAATCGTTTAATTGAAAATTTCAGAATGTAGTTTGATAGACAAAATTGTGAAATCGTTTGAAAACGATTCCTCCACATCAGAACTATGCCTTTATGTGAGTTTCGCTCACTGAGATGCTGAACAGCAAGTTAGTTTTCCTGTTATTTCGAGATATTTTTACCACTCCCAGATCCTTCACCAAAATTTGCATTACTTCAGTTGGTAATATACATAATTAGTGTCCGACCGAAACTGGTTTTCACGACCAAAATCGAAAACGAATTTCGGCAACGGTCTTAGTTTCGGCCGAAACCAAAACCGAAACTTCCTTTCAAGAATTATGTTTTGAGGGAAAAATAAAGAAAAGGTTATTTTAATCAGTTCGTCTTTATTTTTTTATCTTTAAATCACAACGTTATGCAGTCTTCGACATTTTTACTTATTGATAATCAACATAAAAATCCCTTATTTAAGGAAAATATTAATGACATCTAAAAAATACTTGAAATAGGTGAGGTGTTTATTTGAGTAGGTGTAGATTCTTTTTTTGAATATTATTGATGGGTTTTCAATAAAATTACTTATTTGAGTTGTTACCTAATATCACTTGTATGAAATTTAACGAGCCGAACATGACCGATCACAGCGCGGGAACTTCCGAATGCAGTTTCGGTTTCGGTCGTAGTTTCGGCAGGTTTGCCTCCGAAACCGAAACTAAACCGAAACCCGTTTTTTTACCGAAACTCGACCGAAACCGAAACCGAACTTTCGGTCGGACACTATAAATGCCTAATCTATTTGAATTGTAGGGGTTATATTTTTAGGAGTGATTAATTTTTTTTTTGGGAAAGAAAGTTTTTGGCTTTCTACTACTCCATCTGATTCGCTAAAAGTTTGTGCATGAACGATAATCATATAACACACGTAGAATAGTTGGAACTCAAACAGCTGATAAGGTAGATCAATAAATATCAATGAAAAATTGAATTTTATCGTCTATAATATAATTACTGCAAAGAAAATTTACGATATTCATACATAAATAAAAAAACGGAATTTAAAAAATGTAACGCGACCAGAATTTGAAACCGGATCCATGTTCACTTAACAGCCGCATTAACCAACTTGCCTATCGAAGACACCAAACAGAATGACCTGGGTGTTAGCGCATAGAATATGGAATTAAAATAATTTATTGTTGAAAGGTTTTATTAAAGAAAAAAATTATAATAATGATGTATATAGTTTACTAAAATGTATATAGTTTACTAAAAACTGAATTATGATTCGGAAGGTCCTAGGTAGTAGTCGTCACATCACTCTCCTCCGCAATGTATGGTATTGATCATATAAAAATATAATAAAATCTTTGGACGTAGCGTAATCTGAGTAAATATGTAAATACTACGCCCAAAGATTTTATTATTTTTTTATCTGATCAATACCGTTGACTGCTGAGGAGAGTGGTATTGTAACTGCTACCTAGGATGTTCTGAATTATTCTTTGGTTCTATGTACATTATCCACAATATTATTATATTTTTTTTTTCAACTTATTTTATTATCAAGTTTTCTGTTTTTGATTTCATTTTCTTCTCATTCTGTTGAGTTCATTCAGTGTTACTAGGTAACATGGAAATCAGACATTTTGTAGCTGCGGTCTTGAATTTGCATCTTTTCCAAATTATACTACTATTCTACTAGTATTGAGGTACAAAATTCATTCAATTATATTGTTCTCAAAACTAAATGTATGTAACAAACATCAGATCAATCTGTCAACAGGAAGGGGGTCAAATTTCAATTAATGAAGCTAAATTAGATTTAATTTGGTATTTTAAATATTGGTGAATAATTTATAATATTGATAACTACACTTCTTCATCTAGAACTTCTAATGGAGGCCTAATGTAACTGTCCACTTTGATCTTGTCTAGCAAGGTATAATTATCACAAATATCACTGAATATCAAAAATAGAAAGGAAATGAAGGCTGTGGCACATTCATGTTTCCATTTCAATATAATCGTGAACAGATTGACACGTCATTAGTTCGATATTTCCTTCACTAAATTTTCGTTTATTTTCTCATTAGTAATCTAAAATAACAAATGGTTGTTAGTTTTGTAAAATCAATAATCTACATGAGTCTGTCTGAAACCAAATCCACATCAACTGACAAATGACGAAAAGTGGAAATTACCATTCAACAACTTCATATTTATTCATCAGATAGGATTGGATCCTTTGGCGCGGAATGAATATATCGGAAATATTTACCACACGCCAGAATGAAAGTCGCGTGTTTCGTCAATCAAGTTAGCATCATCAGGAGGCGACTAAAACTAAATCTCACTGTTCATTTCAGAGCTTTCATTTACATCTGGACAAACCCCACATAAAATGGGTCACTGAATGAGTCATTGAACTAATTCGTAGTAGTAGTTATTACGTTAGTTTGGGATTGCATTTAAGTCACGAATTATTATGTTATTAGGTTAATTACTATGTGTTATGACATCAAATATTCGAATAAATTTGTTACCGAAGATTTTTCAATTAGGGAGAGAATACCGCTTTGTACAAAACTGAGATACATGGATTTGGAAATTAATTATTTTTGCAGTAAACGAAGAATGATTGAATTAAAAGCAAATGATCGATATTTCAACCGATTTTCCTACTCTTTTCTGACGATATTCGTTTCGCCAGGAGCTGAAAACTCCACGACAAATATCGTTTTGCTCTGGTGGTCGAGAAGGACTACATCAGGCTCATTAGCTTGTATGAGCCTGAGGGTATTATTATTCTTATTATTTTTCACACACAGTGGAGTAAGTGATCATTGGATCCGAGAATCATGTGCTCTAAGCAAAACATTCGTTATAGAACTAAATCAGATATCATTCATAGGATTTCTACACGATACACTAAATGAAAAATGAAAATTTCACTAACATGGAACACTGTCATGCTCACTGGTAGACATCGATGTTTCACCGTAAAACACTTGCCTTAGGGCTCTTCAGTACCAATTCATTCATAAATTTTGATTTTTTGTGTCACGAAATAAGTTTGATCTACTTATGCCATCGATGACATCGTAATGACATTCATTAACCTATTTGATTAAATCCTAGCCGAAAAGAATCTTGTTCAATTTGAAAGAGTGATATTTTAAGGAGTGACTAATTTTTGGGAAGAAAAGTTTTCGGCTTTCTATCTTTTTATCAAGATGGAGTAGTAGAAAGCTAAAATCTTTTTTCCCAAAAATGAATCACTCCTAAAAATATAACCATTCCAAATTAAACAAGATTCTTTTTGGCTGGGATTTAATCAAATAGGTAATTGAATGTCATTACGATGTCATCGTTGACATATGTAGATCAAACTTATTCCGTGACATAAAAAACGTAATTAATGAATGAATTGTGTATTTTTTTTCGAAAATCTTAACCAGATTGGTATTGAGGAGCCCTAAGGCAAGTGTCTTACGGCGAAACATCGATGTCTACCAGTGAGCATGACAGTGTTTCATGTAAGTGGAATTTTTATCTTTCATTCAGTATATCGTGTAGAAATCCTGATTTAGTTTTATAACGAATGTTTGGAATACGAACTGAGTAGAAAAAAGTGTTTTCTGTATAATTCAGTGTCCATATAAGAGTATTTGTTTGGAAAGAATTTTTGTTTCGTATAATTCAATGTTTATATGAAAGTAGCTGTTTCAGGAAGGCTTTTTCTTCCAATTTGTGTCTGAAAGTTACTTCTTTGCATGATCTACACATCTATGTATGAAATTATTTTTATTAAAATTGATTACTTCCTTCCTTTCTATGTAAAATTACTACATTTTTTTATATCGAGATGGAGTAGTAGAAAGCCAAAAACTTTTTTTCAAACAATTAGTCACTCCTATAAATATAACCCTTTCAAATTAAACAACATTATGATTTTCTACAAATTTGATCACTTCAATGGAGTTGATGATTCAATTGGGAACAGTCCCAATGATGAAATTTCAAATTTGGAAGTGAAAACTTCATTCACGAAGTGTAAAAATCTGAGCGGAAGTTTGCAAATAATAATCCTACACTGCGAGAAATATGAGGTTCGCTAAAATTTCAAAAGTCAGGCAAGCTGGTGCGACCAATTGTTTTAATTGTCCCTTGAAATTTCTCAACTCAGTTTGGGTGCCGTTATTTCACAAGATTTTATCGATACAATGAAAGTTATAAGGTTGCACGATGGTGAGTGTTTCTTAATGATTTGATCATCAATTCAAATCAAAATTACAAATATAAACTCGAAATTTCCATTTTAGTCTCGAAATTTTGACTTTGAAATTTCAGCCTCATACTTGAAATTTCAACTTCAATCTCTGAATTCTGACTTCCATCTCTAAGGTACTAGAAATTTCGAGGTCATAATGATGAGTGTGTGGTTGGACTGACCACGTAGTGCATAATCAGGTCACAAAAAGTTTATACAAACATCATGCATTTGTGCATCCGATGAATATTGATAAACTAATGAAAACGACACGTAGCTGAATCGATTCCACAATGAATGTTTGGAGCACAAACTGAACAGGATGAAGTGTTTTTCGTTAATCCTTAGCTCGCACAAGTTTCGACTTCTGAGGGTTGTCGTTCGTAGGGGTGCGACAGCTGATTAACGGAAAAACAGATTTTAAACAGACAGACAGAATAAACTACATCCAAATGTACTCAGTATCATTGCTGCAAAACTTCTAAGGCCACATGCAGAAAGGGATTAATTGAAATTGGTTCTAGGAGAGGAAATCCTCAAGGTGTATAAAATGAAAATATTTATCATTTGTACGAGTCTCGTTTATTGAAGACTTTCAATTTGTCATGAAAATTGAGTAAATACCTTCAAATTTGAAACTGCGCCTGAACTTTTAAGAATTTCTGACACAAAATAGTAATGTATACTTGAGCTTAAACCGCATCTTTATAAGAAGGGAAGCGCAACCAGCAGATCCCGAACCACCTGGAAATTAAAACAGGGCAACTGAAGTCAAAGTGATGTTTCTCACTAAAGATACGCTCCAATGATCTGTTACACCTCGCATCATAATTAATTCGTTACGTAACAAAAGTTATACGCGCCAGAATTGCGATACCATGTCTCTACCCAGCATTATGCACATACAAATAACAGGAATATACTTCATTTCCATAGTTACTGCAATCTTTCTGGTTTTTGTATTCATCTCTTTGTCAAAATGAATATCGACCACTCATTTATTTTCTCTATCATCCTAAACATTTTAATTCGTTCAGACCCACAGTTTATGAAATGATACAGTGCTAATTATTCAAAATTTAGCTTCTCCGTTCAAGGAACTTGAAAATAAATGAAACTTTAATGAAAAAAAGGAGATTCATTCACATAATTATTCGTTATTCGTCTTTTCCATTCCTTATCCTTTTAGTTTTTTCCGTGAATTGAAATGAACTTGAAATGTCAAGAATTCTCAGTGCATTTTCATACCCGGGCAAAGTTACTGAATGAAACAGGAAGGAGATATAAAAGTCCGATACACCATTATAAGAATTCTAACATAACTTGACCACAGGAAACATGCGATTTGGTTTCAACGGTCACAAGAAATGAATGGGCGATCATTTGGAACGGTTTCAGTAATTCAGAGAGGATATTACTTATTGAATTATTAAGTATGTCTCCATCGTCTAGACCCTCATCATCGCAAAAAACCTTAGGAGATATAGCTTACAATGTGCTTCATTCAATACTCATTGTCATGAGAATGCTGAAACTTGTAGGTAAGCGTTCAACTCTTCAGCTTTCTGTTCCTCCAGTTTGAGAACTTCTACGGCGCATACTCAAAATCAAAGCTATATTTTGAATGGATTGGTGCAATCACCATTTTCATGACTATCATGAAAATAAAAACAAATACTAGTGATTGCATATTACTGGAGTTTTATCCCAACACCAACCCGTTATTTTGACAGCTCGACACGTGTTTCGATCACCAAGTGATCATCTTCAAGAGTGGGATTAAACTTAATATACTTAGAATGTTATCCTTATTTATACCATAGATACCTCTGCTAGGTACCTGTCTCTTAATTGTCTTAAATTAATTTTGAAATGTTGCCCTATCTACTGGTCATAAATGAATTTAACAATGTGGCGTGATAAATAAATATGGTAATTAAAATATCATTTCAACAAGCTATACATATAGTATACTTTTAGATAGGTGGCCACCTACCGAATAGCAAAATGGCTCATTAAGGAGTTTGAAAGCTTGTCTATTGCGGAACCAGGTTTCAGTATCAAAAATTCCTTAGACTTCATACAACATACAAAAAACATCATTCTGCAAGAAGGTGAAATTTTGGTTTCCACTAGTATCCTTTTGTAATCGATATCAGCTATATTGATACTCAAACAAACAACATGGCTGTCGATAAAGAATCGCTTGCAGCAGAGCTCGATAAACTGAAGTTCTATCATGCTGGAAAGAAGGAAGGATGGAGATAACCAGACGAATGGAAAAACGAATTTTGAGTCTTGGAGAGATAATCAACATGATAAAATCCAATCTGAATTATCAACAACCACCTTAACAATCAGACGAAATAGCGATATCTAGTAGATCATTTTATAACATGCTCGACAATCAAGATACACTTCACAACACGACCATCGTAAAAACAAATCAAAATAAAAACAGTTAACAAAAGAAAAAAGGAATCTCCAAGGTGTGAGTAATTCAAACCCTGGGCGGGTTGGCTGTCCTTGTTCATCTTTCACTGCTTGAACCACTGTGCATGCTGTTTTCGGTGAGTGCATTGTCTTGGGACGTGGGGGTTGAGCAAACCGGCCATCGGATGCCTGCTTCCACGTAGCCCCGCTGGATACGGGAATGACAGAATCACTTGTGGTTCTGTTATTCCCTAACTGAATGGCATCCCAACGATGGCTTCATCCTAAGGTGTGTGTATCCGTGCCGAAAGGATGAATGACTCTGAGCCTATCAGCCGTCTCTACGGAACCTTCGAGACACCGGGCGCCCTCTCATCGTAGCATCGCCTTGTCACGGTAATGTATCAGAATAAACTTGAAAATTCTTTCTGACGCTGAGTCTATAGAGAAGATGGATGTCGAGCTTACGGCTCCAACTGACCTCCCTGTAAACTTAGATCAAAAGCGAGTCTACAGAGAAGATGGATGTCGAGTTTACGACTCCAACGGACCTCCCTGTAAATTTAGTTCAGGAGCGAGTCGACAGAGAAGATGGATGTCGAGTTTACGACTCCAACTGATCTCCCTGTGAATTTAGTTCAGGAGCGAGTCTACAGAGGAGATGGATGTCGAGTTTACGACTCCTTCTTGGAGAGATAATCAACATGATAAAATCCAATCTGAATTATCAACAACCACCTTAACAATCAGACGAAATAGCGATATCTAGTAGATCATTTTCTAAAATGCTCGACAATCAATCACAACACGACCATCGTAAAAACAAACCAAAATAAAAACAGTTAACAAAAGAAAAAAGGAATCTCCAAGGTGTGAGTAATTCAAACCCTGGGCGGGTTGTTCATCTTTCACTGCTTGAACCACTGTGCATGCTGTTTTTGGCGAGTGTATTGGCTTGGGACGGGGGGTTCAGCAAAACGGCCATCGGATGCCTGCTTCTACGTAACCCCGCTGGATACGGAAATGACAGACTCACTTGTGGTTCTGTTATTTTCTAACTGAATGGCATCCCAACGAGGGCTTAATCCTAAGGTGTGTGTATCCGTGCCGAGAGGATGAATGACACTGA
Organism: Leptinotarsa decemlineata; assembly: GCF_000500325.1. NCBI lineage: Eukaryota > Metazoa > Arthropoda > Insecta > Coleoptera > Chrysomelidae > Leptinotarsa > Leptinotarsa decemlineata. Next base: position 18,937 of record NW_019290583.1, on the reverse strand, counting down.
GCCTATCAGCTGTCTCTACGGAACCTTCGAGACGCCGGGCGCCCTCTCGTCGTAGCATCTCCTTGTCACGGTAATGTATCAGAATAAACTTAAAAATTCTTTCTGACGCTGAGTCTATAGAGGAGATGGATGTCGAGCTTACGGCTCCAACTGACCTCCCTGCGTAAACTTAGATCAGGAGCAAGTCTACAGAGAAGATGGATGTCGAGTTTACGACTCCAACGGACCTCCATGTAAATTTAGCTCAGGAGCGAGTCGACAGAGGAGATGGATGTCGAGTTCACGACTCCAACGGACCTCTCTGTAAATTAAGTTCAGGAGCGAATCTACAGAGGAGATGGATGTCGAGTTTACGACTCCAACTGACCTCACTGTAAATTTAGTTCAGGAGCGAGAGCTGCGACGTACGCAGAATCTGTCTCAGATGGTGAAACTAACCCCCCATGAGCAGGTTAGCAAACGTTTGCGCTCAAGTGAGGTTTCACCAAAAACAGAGGCGAAAAAGCCCTGCACAGCTGAATCTAAGGCATCGTCAGGTGTAGCTGACGTGCAAAAACCCTCATATGGAAAGGTTATCGTGGGTATCTAGGTGGGAACCTTGTAACTTGACTACCTCATCAACAGAGCATATACTTTGTGCCTGCCCCGCTAGGGACCGAGTTCTTTAGAGTTCGGCACAGCTGTACTCTTAACATCTGACCTGAAAGGCCACTCACCATACAAACTAATCGGCTTCGTTAAGAAGCTGGGTTTGTTTGGCCGAGTTAGAATACGTGTGAGCCACAATAAACCCTTGCGGGTTGCGTTGGAGGGTCGAATAGACCCACTCACTTTGGAACTAAACTAACCTAATTCAAACATTGAAAGCACCAACAACCACAAAAACATCATCGCATATGAACTTACAAAAACCGCAATAACAGAAGCAGAGCTGAATATCGAGTGGATCAATGAATATAGACATCGTAATCCAAGAAATAAACCTGTCATTGGAACAAATGAAGCTATGGAAAACATGAAAACGTTACAAAAAATAATCTACATGTTTATAACCTAGATGCTTCAAACTCGCCTGAAACCCTTCAGAGCGGCTTGAAATGAACTCCACCACACATACCTTTCAAATGTGGAACACTCAGAGATACAGACTCGAAATACTCCATGGTGGTAACATTCCCGATGCAATACGTCAGAGAGGTTTACAACCCTGACATATGGCCCGATGGAGTCACCGTAAATAGGTTTATCTTCAGGCCAGGAGAACCTTTTTCGTCAAAAGATGGTAGGAAAGATGACCAACATATAAAAAACTTCGCAGGAAAACATCCCAGAACCTGGTAATGCAGAACTAAACGAACATCAATCATTCATATGTAGTATTTTTGGTATTGACGTTCAAATAAAATGAAGTTATTAGAACTGTTTTTTGATCGGGGAAAACCAAGAGAACAACATTATAGAACATTGAATGTAAAAAATACCCATTGAAAACATTGTTTTACCGGGTACGTATTGGCATCAAAATTTTGTAGAAGGAACCGTCAACACAGAGGTACTGCAATATTTATACAAGAGTCACACGTGAGTGCTTCCAGTTGAGTTCAACAAAAATACCTGCATAATTTCAATTTATAGACCCCCCCCCAGTGGTAGTTTTGATATTTGAAAAAAAAAAGATATTATACTACAAAGAGCTGTCATTGAATGTCCCGGAATAGTAATTTGAGGTGACCTCAATGTAGATAATTTGGACCCTGCCTCAACTCATTATAAACATTTATAGATAGATAGATTCATAATAATGTCCAAATAGGGGCTACGCGTATCGCAAAATCCAATGGGAAAATAATTGAAAGCGGGCTTGACTATATTATCACAAATATAACAGAATATTCTGTTATATTTGTGTTTTTCAGATCATTCAGGTCAGTTTTTAACTGGAAAGGGCTGCCAATCATGCAAGCATAGACAACATGATGAAAGAATTTATCGACTACTTTAATTGGTGTTTTGATATTTGTTTCGGGAAGCAAAAAGTTAGGCCTAAGCAAAACCGCCTCAAGGCCTCAAAAATACCGCTCTCTGAAGAATTATTATTTGAGCTAGAAAACTTAAAATCGCTAAATTGGTTGAGAAATTACTTCCCTAAGCGCAATATCTTGAGTGAAAGAAAATAAAAAAATAGTCGATGAAAAAATTCAAGTAGAAAAGCAAATATCAACAGCACAAAAGATTATAATCTCCAATAACAAAACTAAAACTCTTTGGAAAATGGTAAACATCACACTCGGTAGAGGGCAAGGAACGCACGAGTAAATCTCCCTGATAATCAACAATGAAATACCCTCAAATGATAAACAAATTTCAGATTCATTGCAAATTGCAGACCATTTTTCTGTTACTTCGAAAAACCAAATCGATGGCATGAGACTAACAAAAAACTCATGTACAACCATGAATTTCTCACTCTCACCCTTTTTTTTCGATATCTCATGTTGATGTTGAAAAAATCTTTTACAATTTCACAAATAAAAATTCCAAGGATATCGATGCAATACCTATGAAACTACTGATTGAAAGTAGCTCTTTAATATCTTAGCACAGCCAACATTATAAATACATCCATATGTGAAGGGATATTTCCAAGTGCACGAAAAATATCAAAGGTTGTTCCAGTCCACAAAAAAGGAGAGAAGACTAATGCAGGAAATTACAGAGGAATATGCGTCGACAGATGTCAAAGAAGTATATATTTCATAGGAATTTCTGAAAATTCAAATGATGGGCTAAATGTTTGTGATATTTTTTTGCTTCCCCTCCAGAAGCATTCGAAACTATAAATTCTGAATTCTTGTGTGAAAAATTATGTGAAATAGGCATACGAGGACCCATCAACAGTTGGATTCATTCATACATGACTAAAAGAATCATTAAAGTAAAAATAATTGAAACGTACTCAGAAGAACGGCAGATCAAAATCGGTACGCTGCAGGGAGGGATACTGGGACCTCTTCTTTTTCTTCCTTATGCTGTTCTTTTTTATATTACTTTTGAAATCAATGTGACTGTGCACTCACCGATCCATTGTATCCCTATGAGAATTTGTATATGTTTCTATATTTATCCGATTTTCAGCTTTTTTGTTTTTTTTATATTGACATGTCTTATGTATACCATGTGTACCTGAAAAGAAGAAATATATATCTTATCTTATCTTTGATGTTAATTCTTCATTTTCTATAGTCCCAATTCCACATACCTTACAATACCTCAGAAAATTACTAAAAAAAATTATTTCAATGGTTACGAAATACGATTAATTCGTTTTTCCCACTGATTTGTATATGAAGCAAGACCGTTTCCAGGTAGAAGGTTGCTTTTATGAACAACAGGAGGGAACGGCTATGGGTAACCCCTTGTTCTCGTACCTGGCAAACCTGTTCATGAGTAAATTCGAAATGGAAACCAAACAAAAGTCAAAGTATTTTTCTAGGATATGACTGAAGCATGTGAATGATGTTTTTGCGATATTCGATTCGAGCAAAAAATCGAATATTGAGGATTCTGTTTTCTTTTTTAATAACAGATTTCCATCAATAAAATTCTCTTATCAGTTGGAAAATGAAGGACAACTTCCATTTCTTGACATTTTGGTAATGAGGAGCCAATGTGGAAGGCTAGAATACGATGTATTCAGGAAGGAAACAAGCACTTACACGAATATTCCTGATACACATAACTGTGGACAGCACAAACGTGATGGGCTAAAGTTTCTAGTGCATCGTCTTTTCACTTTTTCTCTCACACATGATAAGTTCCCAAAAAAAAACGGACAATGAAGGAAATACCAGTTAGTAACGGTTTCTCGGGGGGAACTGTAGATGACATTATAAAGAAGAAATAGCTTAGGTTAACAATGAACGAAATCCCGACTTTTAGAAACGACAAAAACCAAGATAAATATATCTCAGGTCCATACCACCAATACACGAAGAACTTCGGGAAGTCATACACTATAGCTGAAATATAGGGTTTTTTCTTTGAAAAAATATCATTTCATGAAATGTTTTGAAAACGCGACTGTCATTTTTGTTTGTTTTCGGCATCGAGAAGGCCATTAAAAATGATACCATTTTGCCAATAATAACGGAGTGGCCGACGTAATTTGGAACACCGTGATATGTTTCTCTACAAGATCCCTTGTACTGAAGATCGATTATCAAAGCACAGTGATGACAGATGCTAAAATAGGAACTTTTCAAATGATTATTCATCATTTGGGAGGATTGATTGCAGCTTGAGAAATTGTTTTGATGCAGGTTTTGTAAAAAATTTTCTTCCTTACGAATCAGTACACAGTTGTCCTGAAAATCTTGCGAAAAATATTGTATTGGATAATTTAGGAGACATTTGCTACATGGATAGAATTTTACGGGTGTTGTACTTGGCGAAGAATTTCAAGAATGAGGTTTTAACGATGAACGAGAACAGAAATGTTTCCTACTTATTCACCAAACCAAAACACCTATTTTAAATTTGTAAGAATGTATCATCTTTCCCACCAACCGATTTTCTAGAGTCTTTGAAGTCCATTAGATACTCGTTGGGAAAAAAGAGGATTGTTCCGAATTCTTGGTGCTCTTGTTGAATACGCTTCGTAAGCAGTCTATCTCGTCTTGTGTTTGTTGATCTATTTCTGGAAAAATCCTCATTAGTTTACTTTGTAATACATGTTCAAGAGGTAGCAGAAACGTATATCACTTTCTGGAACTTCAACTAGCGTTTCCTAATACGACTGATAGCCAGTCCCAGCAAAGCTTATTGTTAAATCATCTCAAATTGAAACTTTCAACAGGTGATGATCAACTGTATTGCGGAATATGCGACAAACTAATTGACTACGATTAGACAACAAGTATAGCTGAGGCACCAGTCAATCTATTAATAACACTGATGATCTTCAAGCATGACTCGACCCCTGACAAAAGCACCAAAGTCTTACGAAGTTTCGAAGTGGATGAACACTTTAATATAGTAGATCACTATTATGATACTCATGCAGTCATTGTTCACTGTGGTTCTGGTGTTGAATTTGGTCATTTTTACGCATTGGTCAACGATTAAATGGGCTGATTTAAGTTTGACCATGATCGTGTCACTAAATATTCTGGCGAAATCTTAAATTTATTGGAGCCTCTGGAGACACCCTTCCTGTTATTCTATGAAAGAGAGGACATCGGCAAATCAAGATCTTCAGATGATGTGGTGCTGCAGGTTTTTCAGGGTTTTCCAGCAGCTGAAAAAGCAAATGCGCTACTGGAATCAATGAAGTCGCCCCGGAGCGCCAATTAATTTTT
>NW_019290583.1:0-13389 GCF_000500325.1 Leptinotarsa decemlineata | reverse complement strand
CATGAGAAGATGGGAGAACAAACGCAATAAGCCCAAGAGGCTGCAGTGTTTCCTGGAGACTTGGATTAAATGGACAAGTCAGACAGCTCATAAGGTTAATGAGAAAAAAAATACATATAAATATTTATTTATTTTTTTCACTGTTAAATCCACTCTCCTCGAAGCATCTATCCATTTCTTACATCTAACCTCATTGATATGAGGTTTTATAAATGGTATAAAATACACGTTTTCTTCTGGATATCGATTATTCGACGTACAATTCGCAAAACAGCAATGCTTTGTTGGCATTATACTAGCACAAAATTATTTTTTATATCAGATTTATAGTTTTGAATAATAAATTATTATTACGTAAATAACACTGTTTTACATGTGAATAGATTATGTTTGCCCCTACTACTAGTGCTGCCTCTCGTGACACGTTCGCTGTACTTCTCAGGAAAAAGGCTCATTCGAATCACTCTAATTGAAAGCTATTTAATGAGTGTTGATATGAGTTGATTGCTGTTTCCTTTCAATTCAAATGACTCAACTCCAGAAGTCATCATTAACTGAGTCATTCTGGCTTTCTCTTATTATTTGAGCCAACTGAAAGTAATATTCCTGAACGCCTTAAGAAAAAGTGGTCATTTATTCAGGTTGTTATAATTTGAATATAGATATTTCATATCGACGAATATGAATTAAGATTCGCCTTATGTACGAAAGCTTCAGCGATCAATATCAAAATTTATAACAACGCTAGAGGCAAAGTCCGTATGTGTTTTGTTTCAAATGAAATATTCATATTGTGAGGCTACGAAATTGATTGAAAACAATCTTACTTTTCTTTGAAACAATTTTTGTAGGAATTTTCAAGTACCTGCACTCGCGGCTTGAAAGAAAAGTTATGGAAATGCATGTTTATTCGGTGAAATATGATATATGATATATGATATATGTTCACCTCAGTTCATGCACGGGTAGAAGAATTTTCCATTTCAACAATCTGAACGGACAAAACTTTCAGTGTCACACACAATCTAATCCAAATTAAGTGCGCAACATCGGAATATGTTTTGAAACAATATATTCATAACAAAAAGTGGTATGGGATTTATGAATAGTGACAAAGTTCCCATTACAAACAGCTCAATCTTCGAATGAAACAAACATTTTCTAGCAATATCTAACTGAATTTGAGAGATAAAAATAAGTTAAAAGAGTACATCCTCTCCAGATGTCTTGAACTTGATTGGTGGAACTCCCATCTAGTGTAACAGCTCTAGTGTTTGATGAAAGATATTTCATGTCAAAATCAAGGCACTAGCAGAAGTGGATGTTCATTCATGTTCATTCTTTCAATATCTTCAGGTTCAAAATGACATGTACTTACCCATTATTTTGTATTATTCCTTTCCGCGTGCTGCTAATTCTGTAGATCTGCTATAAATTATCATTCGTAGATATGACAACATTGGATTTGTATCTATCTATCTATCATACTAGAGTTATAGCAAATTTTGTTGCTCACCACTGAAATATATAAACCGTGTCCAATATAACCAACCCTTTTATCATCTTCTGTCAGCCATCTTCCATGTAGATCTGGATATTATTTCGTTTTTGACTGGCACTGAATGAATTTTAACTAAACGTTCAGAAATACAGCTACCGGACTGAGTCATTGCCGGTGGAAGAAATCGTATCTGCGTAAAGTTTGGGTCGGTGTATGACAAAGAAAGTATTAGAAAAAAAGGAATAGAAACTTCTTTTTCCAATTTTACGTAGTACGGCTCGAATAATCTAACAGACTGATAACAGATGTCTACAAATCTACTACACATCTTGAGGGCGAGGCTTCTCACCGGCTATGACTCAGTCCAGCAGCACAGATAATTTAATGTCTGATAATAATAATAATAAATCTTCATTTCCCGTGGACAGATGGGAATCATTGTCAAGCCTAATTCTGAGGTTATCGAAAGTATTTAAAAAATAAAATATGAATTCAAGATAAGGTAGTCACATACATTAATTTTCATTTGAAAATTCGGAAAGCGAATAAAAACATTTGAAATGTCTCACATTTATATGCTGTTTAAGATATCTGGGAGTTAAAAATTCGTGGCCTATGTACTGGGGAGCAAAATATGCAGTATTCACTTTAGCAAATGGAATATACATGAAGTATTTATTTCTTATATTATATCCATGAATATCTTCATTCAGTTCGAACAACGACCTTTTTTCAAAAATATAAACAGCTATATCAAAAATGTATGTATGTGGAAAAGGTAAAATTCCGTACATTTTGAAAATAGGATTACATGTGTATCTGAATGAAATACGTACTAAAGTACGTAATATGCGTTTTTGACAGATGAAAACATCCGATGCTGAGGTGGAATTTTCCCAGAGACATATAGCATACGTAAGCCTTGAATCAATTTGGGTGTAGTAAAGTGCCAGTAGCTGTGCCTCATTGAAAACATTTCGAAGATTCGAAAGAAGAAAATTCAGGGAATTCAATTTGCCCATTAGTTCATTACAGTGGGTTTCCCAACTCAAAAATTCATCTAAATATACCCTCAAAAATCTGACAGATTCTTGAGTGTTTGTCAAAATTGTCTGATTTACTCTAAAATCAAGACTTGTATTGACTTTTGACGATTGTGGAAACGCACTACCTCTGTTTTTTCCGTATTGAAAAATAAAGAACGTTCATTGATAAAATTTTATATATTATTCATCGGATCACTACAATTAGCATTTAGTAAATTAGTGTCAGGTGAAGACAATACCAAAGATAAATCATCTGCATAGGCAGAGTGACGACAACTTTTCAAAATGCAATCAATCTGATTAATGTACAAAATAAACAACACGGGTCACAAGACGGAAACTTGTGTGACGCACCCATGTCAACATCCAGACATTCAGATTTTATATTATATTTTGTATTATTAGAGTTTATTTGTACAGATACATATTGTTTCCTGTCCACCAGAAATGATGCAATCTATTTTAGTGAAAGACCCCTCAAACCATATAGTTCTAACAATTCTAATAGCTTTCCGTGGTTTACACAATTAAACGCTTGGCTTAAATCGCAGAAGATTGCTGCTGGACATTCATCAGCAGCAATATTTTCGATTATTTGGTTGAAAAAAGATAATATTCCGGTTGATGCTGATTTTCCGCCCTGGAATCAGTTCATCATATAAAATCTTATGCTTCTCAATGAAACTCCAAAGACGGTCGAGAAAGGCATATTCAAATAACTTTGAAAGTTAACGGTAACGTTGTTACCTTTGAGATGACTAATTTTAGGAATATTGTTCGATAGATTAATAGGAGTGTTGATGAAGAATTGGTTGAAGAGAGAAGCTATTTCAGATGAATCTTCTGTCAATTATCCGTTATTATTGATTACTATATTCTGGTCAGTTTTCTTATACTTGTTTGATAATTCTGAAATAATTGTCCATGATGTACGCATAGTATTTGATGAGTTAAATATACGATTTTGACAGTAGCTTTTCCTTTTTTCAATTAGTAGAGATGAATGTTTACGTTTAGCATCATTGTATATATCTGTTAAATCAGGATATGTTTTTTTTCAGTACAAAAATTTCCTTCAAGTTGGAACTAGAATGAATTACAGATTCATCAACCCATTTTTTACATTTATTTTTATGGTAATGAGTGCGATTGGGAAAACATAAATCAAAATGATGTAAAAACAATCGATACAAATGAAGAAAAGCTTCATTCAGATCTTCTATATTCTGAAATGTGTTCCAATCCTCTCTTTTTACTGCATTGTGAAATCTGTTTAAAAAACAAAAATCTGTTTTTCCGGTAATCAGCTATCGCCCCCATACGAACGACAACTTTCAGAAGTTGAGAAACTTGTGCGAGGTAAGGACTAACGAGGTCTCACTTTATAACGTGTAACGTGTAACACGGTAACATGTACACTTTTCTTATCAGAACTTCTCTTAATCTCAGTTTTTTTAAGAACATTCATTTTAGAGAATAAATCCATTTCAAGAAACACGGTTCTATGATCGGATATTTCATTAAAGAGAACAATGCATAGCCCTTTGTTATCAAAAATTATAAAAATTTGATCTATTGTTGTAGATGTAGTATATGTCACCCCAGTCAGCCACCTCACCATCGAGCGCAAATTAAAACATGATATTATTTCACATAACAAATTAAATAATATATTCTTGTGCATGTCAAGATGATAACATTCAGATTAGGTTTATAAAGATTATACAAAATGTCATAAATATTCTTGAGAAAGAATTGAATGTCTCCACGGGGAGATCTGTAGCAATTCAAAATGATATTTGTCATTTCCCTTGATTTGAAAGATGCACATATTTCAAAATTCTGTTCATTACAGAATCATATGAGTCAATAGGTTGTTTTTGGATGTCTTTTCTTGCCCATATGCCAAACATTGTTTTGTTGTTCTACAGTAGAAAGAAATCAAATCATAGTAAAATGGATTGAGTTCATTGTATAAGAAAAGCAGATATAATAATATATTTTACCCAAAGATATATCAATTCACAATTGAACCTAACGATTAAACAATCACCTCTTTTACGATATGGGTATAAAACAACTAAATAAATGGACGTAGTTATGCAGAAAACTCCCAACCCTCAAAAGTAGAGTTTTGAGTTAATCAATATTATTCATTTTTTTAACAGTAATTTAATAACATACATTAGGTACAGCTTGATGAAAACATTTAAATTTTTTATTTTTATTCAGTGAGCAGGAACGGTTCATCTTTTTTTAATATAATCGATCTTATTTTTAGCCAGTTTATTTTTTGTCCGTCGATGCTTTGTTTTCTGTTGACGATTTTTTTTCAATCGTATTGACACTCAAAAAATCACAGGTGTTCATTTCCGTTACCACAAAAGGTTTTTTTTCGACATTGTTTCATTACCTTCACATATTTGGAGGGCAAATACAATCTTTGCTGGTTTCGTAATGCAGACTCAATTTGAGCAAAATCGTAGTCATTGGGTAAAAAACTGTGGCCTGAACATAAAAATTTTAAAGTAATATCAGTCAAACTAGAGAATTCATGTAAGATAGCTTTTAACATAAGTTGGTTTAATATTCCGGTTTTGTCCACCGCATGAATCACTCCAGAGAATGAGATGTTCGACGCTTTTCTCTATGTGAGCATTTATGTGCTTAAGGAGGCAGGAACCTACCTCTTGAGCCCCTCTTCCTGCAACGCCTTCAGCCCAAACGTAACAGAATCCCTGATCTTGCTTTCCGTTATGAATACCACAGTTGTATACCCAGAGCTGCCTTTTATAGAATACAATGTTTGTCGGTATTCTTGGTAAAGGTAATGTTTTTTCTAAATCAAATGTAAGGCACTCATATTTTTCATTTTCTTTAGGCAACTGAAAGTCACATCTTCGTGAATTTTGAGCATTTTCTGCGTCTTTAAGGTGATTGGTATAATCTTTCTGTTTTCTTTCTTTTCTGGGTCAATTTCGTTATCAATTTGTATCTTCAATCTATCGCACCTATTACAGGTATCTTTTTTGAGTGTCTTGAATTTCAAATTAAATCGTTGGTAAAATATTTTTTTATAGGATGATAGACCTACAGGTTTATCAATTTCTCGGCTATACATCTTGTATATTTTCTGTATGGTCATTTCCGAGGGCAAAAATTCAGCGCTTGTTTGTTCTTTACGGTAGTGAGATTTAAATTTTGGAATTTTTTAAATTTGTTCAATTACCTTCTGAATTTTGGCTTCTGGAAGTTTTATTTTACCCTCCAGTTAAAGAAATTTCACCTCTAAATTTCTTTAGGGTGGTATTAACTTTAAATGTTGTGATGTTAAACGTTCTAATATACATTTCCCGGCATACCACTTTGTCTTGTATTTTATAGCTCCTTGAAAATTTTCTTCTTTTTGGATTTCTACCATAAAGTCGTTTTTTCGGAAGCTGCTGTACTCCTGCTGCGATAAAATTTACCTGGCAATCATATGAGCCTAATGACCAAAATCTTTCAAACTCTAACTTCCGTATTTCGACAGGTACATGTTCGACACATTTTAAAGTGCAATTCCAATCGTAATTTATAAATTCTTTCGGTCTAATGTCTCTCCCTTTATAGTTGTAATATTTTTCATTGCTATTCCTTTTCTTTTTCCTTTCTGTCCTGTTTTGATTTTCCATTTTCTTTTTCTTCCTTTTTTTGGTCTTGCCTTGTTAACTTTATTTTCTGAGGGGTATCGGTTGAATCGCTATCAGCAACGACATGATCGCTATCACCAACGAAATGTTTTGAAGATGTTGGATCATAATCTGAGCTAGAAGATTCATCCCTTACAGCTTCGTAATTGGGGTCGCGAATAGAGTCATCGTCATCCTCCGAATAGTTATCTTTGAGCTCATGACCACTGGAACAGGTTATTTCCAAATGGTGAATATCTAAAATTAAAAATAAAACAGCAATCATCAATCACATAAAAGAAACATGTAATTTTCGTACCATGAACCGTTTGAGTCAATGCTTTCTCTTCCTCCCTCATAAAAGCTTTGTTAATAGATCCACACTCTTTAATTAATTGCACAGTCTGTTGTTATTGTTATTTCCTTACTAGTACATGGAATTTGATTTGTAATATTTTCGTAATAGTATCACCTACTTTTTCTTTTGTTTGAGAGGAGTGTAGTACTTTTTCCGTTCCTATTCCATCAAAATAACAGAAAATATATTATTGATTTTTACTTTAACAAATATTGCTGAAAACTCACCTCTCGTTCCTTTTGTTGAAGCAGATTGAAAATTTCACTAGTACGGAAACTAAACATGTTGTATCACAAAACAACACACGTTTTACTTACAAAATATCATTGAAACACTCGAAATTTTGCTAAGATCACGAGCCAAAATACACAAAACAATATAATTTTTTGAGGTTACGTGTAGATTCCATAACGCAGAAAACTACCAACCCACGCAGTGGCGTCAACAATAATTCTTAATACGACCCACTTGGTCGTATTAAATCATTATTGAAACCAACCAAGTGGATTGGTATTTTTCTGAAAAAACCGAAATCTTAGAAGGTTAAGAAAATGGGTTGATTATTACAATAACAGTTATTAATTTCAGTTGGTAGGTTTCTGCAGTTTAAAATATTTGACATATAGATGCATGTTATGTGGTTAATACGAATTTAAGCCTACTGTGGGTTGGTAGCATTCTGCATAACTACGTCCAAATAACAATGCTCTCTCCTGGCTCGCTCGAATTGACTGACTAATTCCCATCCAATCTGTGGGGCCCCGCGTTTTTTCGGGTACCAAGTTTTTCTTCCACCCATGTCGATAGTGGTTTCTTACAATTGAGTTTTTTTTCAGTCCAGTTTAAACTAAGCATAAACATTTTAAAGTTTCCAAATCACTTGTATCACTCAAAAGGTAGTTGATTTTATCAGTTGTCAAGGTATTAACGTTTAACATAAGTGAGTCAGGCTTGAAAATTATGGAATTGGGCGGTTCACTTTGCGTTTCACTAAAAAACGGTTAACACATGCATCGTAAGGCCCCTCTTCGGGGTCCATCGCTTTCTTAAAATTACTCTCATAAATAGTTACCTCAAATGAGGAATAAATAGACGGAACGCTTCACAATTTACCTCCGGGAAACTTCCAACAAGTGACTGTTGTAACTCATTGACTATTATTTGGGGATCCAATCTGTACACATGCAGAGAAACATTTTTTGGCACTTCTTTCACAGATTCAGTTTCTCTATTATTTCCAAAAACAAGTGACTTTTTCATTTTTTCACAACTTCTTTCCAGGCTCCTTGGGATTGAGAATTGGAAATCCTATCCTCCTTTTTGATATTGATACAGCATTCATTAGTTGTTCTGTTTCAACATGGGCTATTGCTTCTGATAAGTCATTTAAAGAAATTTTTTCAGTCTTGTTTTGGGATTCCGATTTTGTTTGGGATTCCGTTTTATTTACTCTTACGATATGTGAGTCATATATATTTTGTTCGCTATTCAGACTTTTCTTTGCTTGCACTTTTTCATGGCCAATATGTTTGTAGGCCTAACTTTTTGTTAAGAACTGTCTGATTCAGCGATAAACATATTTTTGTTGTGCATTTGATTTAACAATTCTATTTGTTTGTTCAAAATATTGATCTTATCTCAAAATTCATCAATGATGATGTCTTTTTGCTTCAAAATATATTTGAAAATATTTATGTCAACTTTTTTGTCGGCATCAGCAATGCTGTCCATGATATCACTATCAATTTCAGTTTCAGCCACAGTTTCATATTTTTCACAGCAAATCATTTGTGTATCATCGATAATTTTTGCATTACGATATTTTGCACAACTGATATGATAGAAACTTCCACAAATTGTACATTCATAGCTAGTAACTACTTTGGATTTACACTTTTTGACATCGGAAACACCGAAACAAAACAATACAGGTCCGTAGTTTGAAATAGGCTTTTTTCACCAATTCGATCGACTCTTTAGCTCTTATCGTTTATGAGATCCCCATGCAGATTTGAAATCTATGAGCAGAAAAAAATGGAATATGGAAGGAAAATACCAGAACCGAAATAATCCGATAAACAAAAGAAAATAATAATTGAAAGTGAGACGACATAAATATTGAAAAATTATGTAAACACCCATTGATAAAAAACAAATTATTGTGAGGTGTGATGAAAATGATATGTAAACGATAAAATAAAACATATTTGAAAATATATGATGGCAATGTATTAAAAAAAATGGAGAAACTAAGATGAGCGATTTTATCGATTATGTTTTTAGAGATTATATATATATATTTGATATTCATTTTATCCAAATGGCAGCAGAGAAAATTGCTATACATATGACATACGGAGGTTTTTTCTACCTTTCCGAAATAATGACCTTCTGTTCAGTTCTGATTAATGTTATATATAGAAACGGCATAGGTACGGTCATTGATTACCTCTATAATACTGGTCATGAGAATTGATATATTCGAAGTGACTCCTTTTTACAGGCTTTATATTAGCTTCACCTGTATGTATGTATTTTCGTTTGTAACTCCCCTTTTCATTTCATATCGGGATCTGTATTTGACAGAATTATCGACATTCTTGCTTGATCTATTCGCAGGCAGATGGCGCTGTACGTTACCTTCTTGATATAATTCGAACTCACTTTACATGTATTTTTTAATTTGAAAAAAGTATTTTGCGCGCCTGCTGCCTTCCTTGGGCTTGGTAGCTGATTTTCAGGCTCACTCTCCGGAATCGAAAAATATCAATGGTCATTTTTCTGAACAATATATGGCTGATTGATCCCAAAGTTTAGATAAAATTACTATACTTCAAAAACACTAAAAAACACGCTTTTATAGCATACGAAACTAAAAAACTGAAAACTAAAAAACACGCTTTCAAAGAACATCGCACTAAAAAGTTAAAAATATTTTTTTGAATAAGCCTGAAACAATAACGAACGAACAAGTTAACAACAACAGGCAACTAGATGCCTATGAGAGTGTAGAAATAAGTGAACACAATAATATTATGAATAACGATGACGGACCTATTCCAAAGAGCATACTATATAGCTTGCTAAAATAAAATAAAATAATGTTGTTGGGTTTACTGGTTACTACATAAGGACACATTGCAAAAATAAATTTGGATAGGCAATGTTGTGAAATTAATTTTTATATAACTGAAAACTGTTTTATAAAAACATATATTATAAAATAATGGATAAGGCAAAATTGTAAAATTAATTTAGATTGGTATACCTGTATGGTTGGTACGCCTGGATGGTTTGCCTGTAAGGGTTACCTTTATAGCATAAATAGGGTTAGCTCGCATTAGTATGTAGGTTTAAATCTTCTTTGAAGATGATCACTTGGTGATCAAAACACGTGTCGAGGTGTTAAAAATAACGCTTTGGTGTTGGGGAAAAAAACTCCAGTAATATACATATTACATAACAGGGAAAAGCTTATCATGACCAGTACATTTTATATATCAATCAAAGAAGCAAGCAAATACTATGAATGGATTTCAAAGAACAGGAAAAATACAAATATTTAAGAGATATTCCTTTCACAGCATTCTTGATTTGTGTTGGGCGTGCTGAAAAACTGGATCTATATTTTCATTCTCCACATGGAAGTACACAAATGTTTCATTATCGAATATTACGTTGAATTTCGAGAGAGGAGTAAATGGACAGAACTGTAATATTGTCACACTGGACTGTATTGATTTTGCCAATACATATTATTTGAATTATTATTCAATGTAGTTCTCTCCTCAGCTTTTTGAACAAATCAGGGGTATCTTTACTGAGTTAAGACAACCCCGAAGAAGCTATTGTATGACAAAACACGTGTTGCTTTTTTGTAAAATTGTTTAGTGGATATCTCACAATAAAGTGTCTTCACTGAGTAAAAACACGCCCGAAGAAGCCATTGTATGGAGAAAAACGTGTTGCATTTTTGTAAAACTGTTTAGTGAACATCTCACAATAAAGTGTTTTTCGAATACGTCATTTATGGATTTTCATGTTCAAAAAATATTGAAGAAAAACTAATTCGAGAAAAATATTGATGATTACTTACTCGTTTAAAAAATATTGAAGAAATACTAATTCGAGAAAAATATTCATGATCACTTACTCGTTCAAAAAATATTGAAGTAATACTTACTTTCAACTCACATCTCCATGTAAATGAATGAACCATTTCATCGATCAAAATGTTATAATACTTTCATCGAGTTATTCTCAATTTTGACGGATTTGAGTAGAAAATTTCAAAGAAGATCGATATAATTTACATGAAGCTGAAGTAACAATATTCAATAACTAATATAAATCAGATTGACGGAATCGCCTATCGAAACCTTAACATCCAGAGATAATGCTCTAAAACAGTGGTGAAGGTCATGTTACAGTGATTGTGTATAGAAACCAAAATATGAATGAAGATCAAATACTGAATTCTATTAGTTAGGACTTCCATTGTCTGATATGATTTTATATGATTTGAATTCAAGTCTGTTCACGATGTTTCGATTGTTAGTATCAATCGTCTTCGGGTGATGACAGATGAAGTCATTTGTGGATACTAACAATTGAAACGTCGTTTAAAAACTTGATCTCGAATAATAGTAGAATCATATTAGACAATGGAACTCCGAACTGATGAAACATTGTCAACAACATTCAAACAAGATCAAATACTATTGAAAAAAATTGAATATTATATCATTTTGAAATCAGATTGAATATCATGACAACAACAAGTTCTACCGCAGCGAAATCGCAAAGTCAAACATCTGCACTTGAGTTTTTCCTCAAAAGGTATTTTTCCCAATTCACTGTTTTCCATGAAGTATTAATTAATGAAGTATTAAACTTCATCTGCCCTATTATTCCTCGTTTCAACTTCTGCAATATAAGAAGACTCAACTCAAATATAAACTCAGTGCACTAACATCTACAAACAGAAAGTCCTCATATTTCAGCACTCACAGAAACCAAAGTCAGTGCTTCAATAAACTCCGTCAATTTTCCATATCTTGGCTATAATTTTCACTCCCGATTCAGACGTTACTTTGGAATATTTTGTCTATCAGAAGTGATTTCTCCTGTGAAAATGTGGTTGAATGTGACATTCTTATTGCAATATAAATTAATAAAAAATATACAATTATTCAGACACAAACATACGCCAATGTTTTATTCATATCACCAAATGAAACATTTTACTTTAATGAAAACAGTAACTTCAGGGTATATATAGTTCATGAAAAATTTCTGCCATTCATGACGGATATAGCAACATTCCATTTCAGTAATCATTTTAAACGAAAGTTTTGAATATCTTGAGTAGGTGTATATTCAAGATAAGGAATAAATACTTGCCGTCTTCATTATTTTTGTGTTAATACTTAAGAAACTAATAACAACAACATATACAACCATGCCGCTGGAGCGTTAGAATACCCCTGGCAAGTTGGAGTCCTCCTGAGTGTGTCCTAAAATGTTTGTATCCGCTCCGAAATAATACAATCCTGAGTTATCAAAAAAAGAGGTCATAAAGCCCTGCAAAGCTGACTCTGAAATGACCACGTTTATCACCCCAGCAACTTTTTCGTATAAGGATACGGAAAGGTTGCTGCGGTGATTGATGTGGGAATCTTGTACATATCCGATCACCATATCGGCTATCAATGGAATCTCTTCAGCATTCCATTTTAGCTGCGTAGAGGATTTTCTAGGTTCGATTCCAGGGCTGCTCTCTCTTCACATCTATTGATAACACGGAACTTTACTAAATCACGAAAAAAATTAGGTACACTAGTCTAATAGTAGTAGACATTTTTGCGAAAATGGCAAAGATTATATACCTTACAGGCATAGCTCGGTCAACGGGTTATATGTCATATTGTTTTATTTAATTTTTATTTATTTAATCGTCTTTCAAAGACGACAATTAAAGCCACGCTTCCTTGGTAACTATTTGAAGTAATCATTGTACAAATGAAGAACAAATAAATCGTAAAAACTGAATTTGATAGTCCAATTGAGTATGTCAATAATTATTTAAAATGATGAACATCCATAATGTCAAAAACGAAAGCTCTATTCAAATTTGGCTACATCAAATGTCGATCTTTAAATTTAAATTAAATCATTTGATACTTATAAAAATTTTAGAAGCCAGCGATCTTTTAATAATAATAGGCGATACGCACGAACAAAAACAACTTTAACAATGACAAAAAAAAACAAATAAACTTGAAATTATTTGAATCACGGTACTACCCAAAAGTCTCGTTATGCCAGTGTTCTATTTCATCTGACTGTGTGCGGCGTGTTGTCATACGTGTCTTCTTGATGTAGATGTTCTTGGTTGATGGTCTTCTTGGGTAGATGGTCAGACGAGTCACGTCCGAGTTGAGCTTTGTCGACTTGAACCAAATTAACATCCGACCATCAGCCGATTGTCGTTGATATAATTGTTGTTGAACATACTATAATGAATCATTCTTATTCAGTGAAATATTCAGCTGATCTTCAAGTCCCATTTCCACAACAATCATCAAACAAAGTTTTGTCTGCATATCGTCAACCTCTTCTTTTGCATATTCCAGAGTGGAATATTTCCAGAGTGGAATTGAAGGGGTTCTATTTTTAGGAGTAATTGATTTTTGGGAAAGAAAGTTTTTGGCTTTCTACTACTCCATCTTGATAAAAAAAAGATGAGGTGTAGATCATGCAAAGAAGTAACTTTGCAAGAGGTAACTTTAAGACACAAACTGAAAGAAAGTC
>NW_019290582.1:38713-122925 GCF_000500325.1 Leptinotarsa decemlineata | reverse complement strand
AATGAATAGTCACTGAGATCGATTGAAGTCTAATGGATGATGATGAACTAGATGTATTTCCAGGCTTCAATAGAGAAATGTAGTTCAGGACTTGCTGATTGGAGGAACTCTCTCGCTTTTTTTTCAATGCTCAAACACTGCAAGGAAATCTGTGTGAATCTTCTGCAGTAAATCTTTCACGTTTCCGATCATATTGCTGTAGGATAACACTACCAAAAAAAGCAATTTCAGAAAATGCATTCCACGAAGATGCCTTTTTCTGAAAGTTTTCGAAATGTGTGGTTCAAGATGAATGAATTCAAACCAGAGAGATGAAAACCTGTAGTTTGCTTTGTGTAGGGTCTCTCATCAACCGCTTTCTATCTTTGATTTTGAATAAAACAAATTGTGTCTCAGATATTATCAACATTTTTTATTCGTTTGAAAGACCTATTGATGCCATTATGTATGCAACATATTCGCCAAGTTTCCTGTGGGTGGGGCGCATCCGAAAAGTTCAATTTTCCATGACTCTGGCGAGTGAATCAGGTTGATTCAACCGATAACAATAACGGGTGATTTTTTCAAGAGGTATAAGAATTGATTTTCGAAACAACATGTTGGCATTGGGGACAGCCATGGTTTGTGGTTTATTCGTCTACACCTGCGACTTAGAAAACAAGAATAGGAAAGTATGACTGGTTCAAATCGCACAATCTCGGTGGCCAGTTCACATCACCTTCACGTGAGATGATCTTGCCCTCAAATTGCACGTGCAGGATATTCAATGTGGCATGAGTTGTTTGGCACGTTGCGCTGTCCTGTTGAAACAACATGTATTTGGTGTCCAGACCATCCAATTTACTCCTGAAGAAGTTGGTAATCATTGACCTATAGTGATGGCCTGGCCAACGTCGATTACTCCGCCAGCCCAAAATCCACACCAACCAGTGACTTTTTCGAAAAGCTTCGAACGCTTCTAGTATCGTTCCAAATTCGGCAATTTCATTTGTTTACGTACCTATTCATTTAGAAATGGGTCTCGTCGCTAAAGATAATTTTTTGATGGAAATCAGTGTCAGTTACCGGCGAACACACGTCTTCATCTATGGTCGTTCACCATCAGTTTCTGATCGGTTGAATTTTGTGCGGGTGCCTCGATTGCTTCGGATTCTCCTGCTCACTCTCAGAGACAGTGGTTATGTTTTCAGCAGATCTTGCGTTTCGTCTACGTAAGGGTGTTGATCGGAACCAGTTTACGGAACCAGTGGACACAAATTTATCCACCACACTGCGAATAGTCATCTCGGTAGGACGATTATGGCGACCATGAAATTGACGTAGCGTGCAGTACGTTGCTCAATTACGATATTCATTTTTATACAAATTTATCATTGGCACTGGTTTTTGAATGTTGATTTGGAAAAACAGATTGAATAAATGACAACTGATTTGACAGATGTAGCTTTAACAAGATGGCCATTATCAATTGTCAGAGTTAGAAAGTCTCTGTTGGGAGACCCTCTACTCACGAATATTAAAATTACGCGGGCTTATTGAGTCAAACAAACTTTTCAAAAAAAGAAAGTATTCTCTAACCTTCTCCCATTCTTTCACATCGATTTTTTTTTATCAAAATCTAACAGCTTCAAAATATGTTGAAATAATGAACTTTGTTCGAGTGACATAAATGACAGTCGAATCTAACGTCTAACAAACGTTATGAAACGTTCAAAAATTCTATGGTTAATACAATTTTCAAATTCGTGTTAGTTTCTTGAAAAGTTGCCTCTGATATCAGTATCGTGATTGAAACAAGATATATAGGAATCCAATCCGACATACACCAATATATTATATTCGACTGGTTATTATCTCTTCAGCCAAAATTATTTCAGGATCTTTATTGAGGTATGAAACTTTTTTCCCTTGCACTTTCTGCTCAAAATCTAAACTTAAGGTTACCAAACTTTTTTTATCATAGATCACGAATAAGAAGTGAGAATTGATCAGTTGATGAATTAATTGATTGTACTGTGATTGGATGTTGAAAAAGTGAAGTTTTTATATCAAAAAGTTATTCCATCCAACTTTGGATGACATCTACTCACAGCACAAGAAACCAAACAAAATTCTCACTTATTTTATTTGAAACTCCCCATTTGGTGTGTTGGAAATGAAATATAGACCATATAGAAATAAAAACCAATGCAATTGAATATGCTGGTTNTGAAATATAGACCATATAGAAATAAAAACCAATGCAATTGAATATGCTGGTTTGGATATCAAACCATCAAATATATAGGAATATCTGCAGATAGTGTTGAATTCTTCAATAATTATTCAAGGGGAAGATATCAGAGTATGACAGTAGCAGCCTATTAGTCAAATTTTCTAGAACTGAAGTCGGGAGTGCCACAAGGTTCAATCCTAGGTCCACTAGTCTTTTCTATTTATACCAGCCAGCTCGTCAACTCCCTTGGAAATTGCTCATCTCATTAATACGCAGACGACACACAGATCTATATCTCTTTCAAACTTGAAGAAGTTGACAAGGCTTTTGCACAAGTTAATAAAAACATCAATAATTTTGTTGAAACTGCAACTGATCATTATTTAGTTAACATCCCAAAAAAGTCAAACGTTTTGATATTTGGGCCAAAAAAAGTCAGGGAGAAGATTGAAGACAAAATAAAAATAAAAATACTTGACGAGGACCTGTCCATTGTAGATCAAGCGAAAAGTTTGGGACTTTTTCTCGAAAGTAATTCAAAATTCGAAACACATGTGAAAAAACTTATTCAAAAGGCTTATGGAACTCTTAAGATTATTCATGGAAATAGAAATTTTCTTACAAAAGCAACAAAAATAATGATATGTGATAGTTTGGTTTTGTCTACCCTGAATTTTGCTGATTCAGTGTACGGTCCTTGCTCAACGAAAGCATATGATTATATGTATCCTAGATTGACAGAATAAAGACACATTATTATTTTTATTATTATTATATTGGTAAAGAATCGAACAAGTTCATGAAAGATTGCAAGTACACACGTAAGTTGTATTTCGTTCTCGTTGCACGTCTGAGCGAGCCTTGCGGACGGCGGCGGCAGCGATGGTGCTTTGCAAGTCTCGACACGTTGCACTGAATATACAATTTGCAAGTTTTCACATGTAACATTCAACAGCTTCTGAAAATAGCTTCTGCCTACAATGATAGGTGAAGGCAAGCCAACAATTCAGTTCTTCAGTACGAAACCAGATACATTTTCTTGGATAACCGCTTACGAATTGTGAACTCCAATTTTTCACAACAACGTAGACCCCTGTCGAGTCTCTCGTGGACCCCTGGGGGTCCATCTGGACTACTTTGGGAGTCACTGATCTGAACTCTATTGGTTTTCCAACAAGAAGATTGATAGATCCACACAGTTGAAACAAGTTCGAGATACAAGTCTGAAGTGGATTCGAAGATTTTGCCATTCAGCAGCATTTCAGTAGAGCCAATCTGAGCAGTTTATGTCTTTCTTCAACAATTACGGGTATTTCGATAAACCAGGAAATTTCAGTAGAAAATGTGCATTGGCTTATAAAGCTAAGTGTAGTCACTACTTCAAAACCCTTCTCATCATTGATATTTCGAAATTAGAGACAGTTGATATTTAGAACATCAAACTAATTTGATAAAACATTTTCAGCAGATTGATTTGTAGAAAGAAGATGGTGTTTACAAATAAAGCCTTGTGTCGTTTGTAAGAGATCAGATGGAATTTGAAGCAGCCCAAAAAAATTCACTCCTTTTTTTTGGAGTGGAACTCAAATATTTTTCATTTTTGTACTCTTTGTTTTATTTTTTCAACTCTTTATTACCATTTTTTATTCATCGTATATACGTTTCCATCGTGAAGACTCTCATATAAGTTTGTTTATATGGTTTGTTGATTGATTGAGTTATATGGATATGGTTTTTTTCCGTAAAATTTCTTTCGTTGTGTTACCGATGGCTCTGCTGGTTATGAAAAAATGTCAAATTGGACAGGGAAGAAAAATCACTTGATCGGTCATATGCATGTCATTTGGCATCATTTCCAAAGCACAACCTGATGGAGATATCAAAAGTTGCTTGAAGAGATGAACAAAAAAAATCCCATTTTATGCGGACTTTATGTGTGACACTGTATAACTTCAATGTGATATCTGTATACAATTTCTCTAGTGGTTTTTTCAGTGCTTTTTTTTGTTCATACTGAAAGGAACTTTATTTTTATATTTCATCCATTATAATCTATTGTATATTAAAATCATTCAGCCCACGCACAGGTTAATCCTTCTGTGGGAACTATATTTATTTGTCTTTAACTAAGATTATTGTGTATTTCAAATTGAATGGCCAATAAATACTATCACAATATATTCACCTTTTTCACGTCCAATGACTCAAACGTCATTGCGCACTCGTTCCAATATTAATTGATATCGGAAAATGTCAAAACATCAATTTCACCCCTCCCCCTCAATCGGTTATATGAAAAACCCAATATTTTACTAAATGACATTCAAAGGATATCCCTTCACACTTCACTAATCACACCTCACAAGTATATGAACAGGGACAATTCCTCACCATCATGCTTTATCCTTGGCGGAGACTCCAATCTCGAGATCACAAAAAAAACAATTTATTTGATAAATGGAATTTTTTGCAGGGTCAAGTGATGCAGGCCAACCAGAAGGGAGGTGTAATAATGAGCACGACAGCATTGGCTTTGCAAGGTGTGACCCGGAGTCAAGCAGGAAATTACTCATGTGTGGCTTCGAACGTAGAAGGAGATGGAGACAGCAACGTCGTGGATCTGAAAATTATGTGTAAGTTCACGAAGGAGGTTTTATTAGACATCGGGGATAGGCTCGGAGAAATAAATTGATTTTTTCCGTAGAGAAACTTTTTTAAAAAAAGGGGAGTGTGTGTAAAACATACAATTTCGGTTGAAATGTTATCCCTGGTCATCGGTGACTAGTATATCAACTGAAATATTCATGAGAATACCTTTTCAGAATATATGTGTCGGTCCCCAGACAATTGAGGAGTCCGAGGTTTTTGATGAGATATTTAAAAATCCAAGGAGAGTGATATCTTTTAAATAGTCTGGAGAATGATCTGATGTGATTTTCATCAGATAGTTGAACTAGATGCAGTAGAAAAATGACACGTGTCGAACGGATCTTTAATAACGATGAGTCAAGTGTCTACGAACGTTCTTCTGTACTTACGTACTTGTGATTAACAAAAAATTCTTCCGAAGTAATCTATTCAATAACTTCATGTGATGTATTGAAGATATAATCAATCAAATGTTATGAAACCGTTGGTTCCGTATTACTTCGTGAGTTATTGACTTTCGATTAAATTTTGATTGATGTAGAAGAAAACACGATTTTTGCGCTGGCTTTTCAAGGTCGAACATGTCTTATAAATTCTCAGAGAGGCCTACTGAAGGTATTATTACATATGGAGCTGATATGTTAGTTTTAAAGATTAGAGTTATTCCATAATGAAGAAAATAGAATTGAAACTTTCTATGTTTCTTACCACTTTTATTTGCAATTAACTTTACTGCAGTTTCGTCCTATAAGGACATTTTCAAAAGTGTTCAATTCTGAAAAAGTCCTATAAGGACATTTTCAAACTTATACAATATAAGTGGTAAAAACATAGGGGGTTTCAATTCTCTTTTCTTCAAGTAGCAACGGCTACATTCATCAATTTATTTCAATTATTTCGTCTACATAACAATGATTTTAGAGCAATCGAAGATATTGTATGTTCTCTTCCTTTTTCGATTGGTTGTTGAACTGATATGCAAGAAAGATATCTTTATATTAGCTTGTTTCGACAGTTCGTCCATATCTCATCCTATCATGAGAACTGTCCACTGAGGGTCAAAAGGGATGACCGCAATTCTTCTTGGTGGAACAATAGCCTTGAAAATAAAAGAAAATGAGTTCGACGACTATTCAATCGAGCTAAAGAGTCAGGTAACTGGGAGCTTTATAAAACACTTTAACGTCATACATCAAGAAAATTAGAAAGGCAAAACGGGAGTCTTGGAGGAAGTTCTGTGAGAGTATCTCTGATTTACCTCGCAGCGCGAGAATTCACAAGATTCTCTCTAGAGAGCCCACTGCTGAAATTGGGTCGCTTAAACGACCCGATGGAACATTTACGACCTCTAGTAAAGAAATGTTAGAGCTTTTGATAGAAAACCACTTTCCTGGAAATCAGACTCTTGATAACAACAGACCGCTCATCTTCGAGGGCGATAAATGCCCAGAAAAGAACGACTGGGACGTCGCAAAAAAGGATATCACAACACCAGCAGTTGGAAGGGCTATCAAGTCTTTTCAGCCCTTCAAATCTCCCGGAGAGGATGGTATATTTTCAGATCTTCTTCAAAACGGACTGGAAATAATTTTACCCATTCTCACAAAATTGTTTATAGCTTTTCTGGCGTGGAACCATATACCACCCAATTGGTTGGCAGCAAGAGTGGTATATATACCTAAAGTGGGCCGAAGAGACCCACACCCCAAATGGGTACGACCAGTCAGCCTTACATCCTTCCTGCTGAAAGGACTTGAGAGGATACTAGACGGACATATCAGGAGGGTAGCATTATATGCATCCCCACTGAATAACCACCAGTATGCTAATCAAACCGGCAAATCGGAAGATTCAGCATTAAACAACCTCGTTGAGAAAATCTCCCAATCCCTTGACAACAAGAAGATTGCGGTTGCTGTATTTCTTTATATTGAAGGAACATTTGACAATGCACTACCTAAATCTATAGGATGGTCTCTGGCTAGAAAGGGTATAGAATCGACCATAACTTGCTGGTTCTATGTTATGCTAGTAAACAGAACTGCAACTACGACTCTTCAAGGCGAGGCTATCAGGTTCAGGGTCACCAGGGGTTGCCCTCAAGGTGGGGTACTATCTCCCCTACTGTGATCGCTCCTGGTGGATAGTCTGCTTGATGCCCTCGACAGAAGGAAATTCGCTCTGCAAGCTTATGCAGATGACCTTGTCATCCTGGCAGGCACGTCGGGAAGGGTAGCTTGTAATATCCTCCAAAGCGCGTTGGACGTTGTTCAAGTTGGTGCCTGAAGGAGCAGATGTATGTCAACCCCAGCGAAACTGTGTTAATCCTCTTCACTGAGAGAAGGAAATTGGATGATGTAACGTCACTTACTCTCAATGGTGTGGTCATTCCATTTGGAACGGAGGTGAAATATCTTGGCATTGTCCTTGATAAAAGACTCACCTGGAACGCTCACTGGGAAAAAGTTTTACATAATGTCAGACTGTCTCTATGGCCATTTCGAACGATTTGTGGTAAAACTTGGGGTTTAGGTCCCAAACAAATCTATTGAATTTATGTGATGATTGTTAGACCAATAATCACGTATGGTGCAATTGCTTGGTGGCCGAAGGCTCCACAGAAAACGGCCCAAGCGAAGCTCTCTGGCTTACAGAGACAGGCTTGTCTGGCTATCAATGGTGCCATCAGTACCACACCGTCAGCGGCCATGGAGATCCTTCTAGATCTACCTCCTCTCCACATTTTTCTGGAAAAAGAGGCTAGATGGACTGCATACAGACTTGTGCACATTGCCAATTGCACTAATCAATTCAATGCAGAGTGCAACAGACTGTTGGTTGACTTCGGAAGTTACAGCATTTTGGAAATGACCTCTGACTCCATGCTTCCAACTAGGTTCTGGTCCAATGAAGCCGCTTGCAGCACCCTCCTTTACAAGAGAGTCAGCAGCTTCATTGCCTTCCAGGCCAGTATGGCCAGGAATCTAGACCAGAGACAATCTGTTGAGTCTTTCTATCGAGGAGAGTCGTTTTGGACAATGTGCCACCAATTTAGACGTTTCTCGCTTTGAGCCAGTAGTATGAGTTCCTAGGCAGGTAGATAACTCTGTCCTGGGTCTGCGACTGAAAACACCTGCACCACAACCGGAAGGTGTTTTTGATCCATCCGTGAATCAACAACTTTCTGCTCTTGATATTTCCTTCTCCCGCAGAATCTAGTCTTCTCTACTCGAAAATAATACTTTATAAGGCAGTTTGTAGTTGACAGTTGGAGTCAGTTAGAAGTAATTTCCCGAATGCTGTGACTTCCAGTGTCATCCAACAATCTGTTGCACTCTGCATTGAATTGATTTGTGCAATTGGCGAAGTGCACAAGTCTATATGCAGTCCATTAGCCCCTTTCTCCAGAAAAATGTGGAGAGGAGATGGATCTAGAAGGATCTCGTTTGTTTGACGGTAGTTGATAAAAATCTCTATAGTTGCTGATGGTGTGCACTGATGACCAGACAAGCATGTCTCTGTAAGCCAGATGACCGTGACCTGTAGAAAGGCCTGTTCTACATCGTAGTTCATTTCTACTGTATTCTAACAAATGTTTGGTATCAAGAGCTTCGAAGGGTGAATAAACACCTTGGAGTGAGCCAATCCTGCCAGTCGGGCGTTCAATCCTTAACAAAGCCTAAAGCGATGACAATGAGAGGTTCTGGTCCGATGAAGCTGCTTACAGCATCCTTTATGCAAGGAAGTCAGCAGCCTCATTGCCTTTCAGGCCAGTATGGCCAGGAATCTAGATCGAAGAAAATTTGTCTTTCTGTCGAGAACAGTTGTTTTTGGCAATTTGCTACCAAATTTAGACATTGCTTGGTAGGAGCCAAAACCTTCCAACGCCGCTTGACTGTCCGACCATATATTGATTGACTTGTGAATGAGGTTGGATTCAATAGCGTGAATTTCCGATTGAAAAACAATCTCTTTTCAGCCTACTGCAATATGATATTGAACGATTTTTGACCAATTTGCTCTAAGAATTCAAATTGAACCAAGGCGCTGCCAAAACAGTTAAAAGAAAGCAACCAGGTCTGCGAAATTTTCTTCCAGAATTTTTGCCTCGAAGATGAGCCCCGTAGAGGTTGACATACAGTAATCTAGGACGGGGATTTGAGGACTCTGGTGGAGACTGACCTATTATAAACAGTGCGTGGGATGACTGAAGAACTAGTCGTCAGCTCCCATGTGGTTTTTGATTGTTTAAAACGCATTGGAAAGTTCAGAAAGTTCAAAAAGTGGGTGCCTCATGACTTAAATGATCAACCGAAATTTTTACGATTCGAAGTCTGTTCTTCTGCAAGTGTAGAATGAACGAATTTCCATTCATTTCAAGTCGATGGAGGGGGGCAAGTGAAACGTGGATCAATGAAAAAATATTCGTTTTTACTCATCTTCGGAGATATAGGTGATCTTATAGAAATGAATAATGAAAATATACTTTTTCCGATGAGCCACATTTTTCATATGTGCAACAATCAATAGGTAAATTTAGGGGTTCAATATGATTATTTACATTCACGAACCATTGATTAGAATAATCAGGTAATTAGACTCGAAATATTTCATTCAGTTTTTATAAACATGTCGTTTTGTACAGATCCAAGAGATTTCTCATAATGAATTGACAATGGTAACATCATTTTTTTTGTAATTTTTCCAACTTCATATACAATAAATATGAATATATATTCACTTCCCTACAGAAGAGTTACAGCAGTGGAATTTTTGAATTAGACTGGATTTGTTCATTCCTTGTTGATGTTTCGCAATTAAAATTTCAAAGAATATGAACAAAGAAAACACAAACAATCAAGATTCCTTCATGGAACAGAGCTCTTTTCAAAACATTGCATTGCTGAGTTTCTCATTTCATTCATCTGTGAGTTGTATTGTCGTAATTTCATTATATTCGTCTGCATCATATTACAGAACAGACTCCATGAGGATTTATACAGGTTAATTTAGTAGTGTATGCCATACAAAAAAATGAATAGTCACTGAGATCGATTGAAGTCTAATGGATGATGATGATGAAGTAGATATATTTCCAGGCTTCAGTAGAGAAATGTAGTTCAGGACTTACTGATTGAAGGAACTCTGCAGTGAATCTTTCACTTTCGTATCATATTACTGTAGGATAATCCTACCAAAAAAAGCAATTTCAGAAAAAGCATTCCACGAAGATGCCTTTTTCTGAAAGTTTTCGAGAAGTGCGGTTCAAGATGAATGAATTCAAACCAGAGAGATGGAAACCTGTAATTTGCTTTGTATAGGATCTCTCATCAACCGCTTTCTATCTTTGATTTTGAATAAAACAAATTGTGTCTCAGATATCATCAACATTTTTTATTCGTTTGAAAGACCTATTGATGCCATTATGTGTGCAACATATCCGCCAAGTTTCCTGTGGGTGGGGCGCATCCGAAAAGTTCAATTTTCCATGACTCTGGAGAGTAAATCAGGTTGATTTAACCGATAACACTAACGGGTGATTTTTTTAAGAGGTATAGGATTTGATTTTCGAAACAACACAAAAAAATTTAAAAATTGATTAAACCTTTATTGGAATCGATAGCAAGATTATTCACGCGTGATCTGTCAAAAACAGCCAAAAAGATACCAGCTAAATAATCACTCTAGTTTGGTTGGCATTGGGGACAGCCATGGTTTGTGGTTTATTCGTCTACACCTGCGACTTAGAAAACAAGAATAGGAAAGTATGACTGGTTCAAATCGCACTATCTCGGTGGCCAGTTCACATCACCTCCACCTGAGATGACCTTGCCCTCACATTGCACGTGCAGAATATTCAATGCGGCATGAGCTGTTTGGCACGTTGCGCTGTCCTGTTGGAACAACATGTATTTGGTGTCCAGACCATCCAATTTACTCCTGAAGAGGTTGGTAATCATTGACCTATAGCGATGGCCTGGCCAACGTCGATTACTCCGCCAGCCCAAAATCCACACCAACCAGTGACTTTTTCGAAAAGCTTCGAACGCTTCTGGTATCGTTCCAAATTCGGCAATTTCATTTGTTTACGTACCTATTCATTTAGAAATAGGTCTCGTCGCTGGTCAGTTACCAGCGAACACACGTCTTCATCTATGGTCGTTCACCATCAGTTTCTGATCAGTTGAATTTTGTGCGGGTGCCTCGATTGCCTTGGATTCTTCTGCATACTCTCACAGACAGCGGCGATGTTTTCTACAGATCTTGCCTTTCGTCGACGTAAGGGTGTTGATCTCTCGTTTAAGGAACTAGTGGACACAAATTTATCCACCTTATTGCGAATATTCATCTCGGTAGGACGATTATGGCGACCATAAAATTGACGAAGCGTGCAGTACGTTGATCAACTATGATATCCATTTTCATACAATTCTATCATTGGCCCTGGTTTTTGAATTTTGATTTGGAAAAACAGACTGAATAAATGACAACTGATTTGACAGATGTAGCTTTAACGAGATGGCCATTATCAATTGTCAGAGTTAGAAAGTCCCTGTTGGGAGACTCTCTACTCATGAATAGTAAAATTACGCAGGCTTATTGAGTCGAACAAACTTTTCAAAAAAAGAAACTAGTCTCTAACCTTCTCTCTGTATTCTTTCACATCGATTTTTTTTATCAAAATGTAACAGCTTCAAAATATGTTGAACTAATGAACTTTGTTCGTGTGACATAAATGACAGTCGAATCTAACGTCTAACGAACGTTATGAAACGTTCAAATATTCTTTGGTTATTATCTCTTCAGCCAAAATGATTTTAGGATCTTTATTGAAGTATGAAACTTTTTTCCCTTGCACTTTCTGTCCAAAATCTAAACTCAAGGTTACCAAACTTTTTGTTATCATAGATTACGAATAAGAAGTGAGAATTGATCAGCTGATAAATTAATTGATTGAACTGTGATTGGATGTTGAAAAAGTGAAGTTTTTATACTAAAAAAGTTATTCCATCCAACTTTGGATGACATCTACTCACAGCACAAGAAACCAAACAAAATTCTCACTTATTTTATTCAAAACTCCCCATTTGGTGTGTTGGAAATGAAATATAGACCATATTGAATCAAAAACCAATGCAATTGAATATGATGGTTCGAATATCAAACCATGAAACATATAGGAACATCTGCAGATAGTGTTGAATTCTTCAATAATTATTTGAGGGGAAGATATCAGAGTATGACATTAGCAGCCTATAAGTCGAATTTCCTAGAACTGAAGTCGGGAGTGCCACAAGGTTCAATCCTAGGTCCACTTGTCTCTTCTATTTATACCAGCCAGCTCGTCAACTCCCTTGGAAATTGCTCTTCTCATTAATACGCAGACAACACACAGATCTATATCTCTTTCAAACCTGAAGAAGTCGACAAGGCTTGTGTACAAGTTAATAAAGACATTAATAATTTTGTTGAAACTGCAACTGATCATTGTCTAGTTAACATCCCAAAAAAGTCGAATGTTTTAATATTTGGGCCAAAAAATGTCAGGAAGAAGATTGAAGATGAAATAAAAATGAAAATACTTGACAAGGACCTGTCCATTGAAGATCAAGCGAAAAGTCTGGGACTTTTTCTCGAAAGTAATTCAAGATTCGAAACACATGTGAAAAAACTTATTCAAAAGGCTTATGTAACTCTCAAGATTATTTATGGAAATAGAAATTTTCTTACAAAAGCAACAAAAATAATGTTAATAATGTGATAGTTTGGTTTTGTCTACCCTGNGGTTGTTATCTCAGAATGGAACTTTCTATCGTAAATATGACGAACGAGTCTTTAGAAGTGGAGTGTACGGAAGGATTTGATGGTATGTACGTTACTGTCACAATTTACATGAATTGTGAGCCTTTTTCATAGTCTTCTTGAATGATTGTATCAGAATCCGTTCAATGTATAGATGGTTTCTGAGTAAATGCCTTTGTTAAAGGTATTTCTCGTATTTCCATGTGAAAAAACATCCAATATCATTTTCACGAGTTCAATAATATTGTATTCAACAAAAATAATGTAATGGAGCTTGAAAGTGTAGATAAAGCATATTTTGGCCCTAGTCAAAACCATTTTCAATCAAGTATGGCACAACTCAGACCAAAGTTTCAACGCAAACGGTCCATACAAAGGTCTCTGGTTCATAGAGCTGGCTACCTCCAGTGCTATCAGCGCCATACCTTCGGCAGCCACAGAAGTATTTCTAGACCCACCTCCCTCCCACTGGAGAAGGAGAAGGAGACTAAATAGTCCATCTGGACCACTTTGGGAGTCACTGATCTGAACTCTATTGGTTTTCCAACAAGAGTTTGACAATTATCAAGACACGATTCACGCGTGATCTGTCAAAAACAGCCAAAAAGATACCAGCTAAATAATCACTCTAGTTTGGTTGGCATTGGGGACAGCCATGGTTTGTGGTTTATTCGTCTACACCTGCGACTTAGAAAACAAGAATAGGAAAGTATGACTGGTTCAAATCGCACAATCTCGGTGGCCAGTTCACATCACCTCCACCTGAGATGACCTTGCCCTCACATTGCACGTGCAGAATATTCAATGCGGCATGAGCTGTTTGGCACGTTGCGCTGTCCTGTTGGAACAACATGTATTTGGTNATAATTACCGTTCAAATCACTTGCCGAATCCTCTTCCCGATTTTTTCCAATGCTTTTTGATTCTTCAGTTGTTTTTCGCTCAGTTTTCTATATGAATTTCTTATCAAAATCTTTACTATTGCATAAAACATCCATTTAACTAAGTGATGAGTACACAAGCACGTGAATTGGAATTTTCTAATATAGTTTATTACGAACCTTCAGATGGAACATTTACACAATTTTATTTCATGAATCAATAAATAACGGAAAGAATTGAAGTCAGAAACTACTGTGTAATAAATTTAAAAAGCTCTGACTCGAAATCCTACTCTACTTTCTATGCTACTAGAACATTTTGTGGAGATTGCCACTATCGTTTGTAAATGGTGGTATATTTAGGTGTTAGGAATCACACGTTGAAAGGTAAGACCTCGTTAATCCTTAGCTCGCACTGGTTTCAATTTCTGAGGGTTGTCGTTGAGCGACAGCTGGTTGGAAGAAAAACATATTTTAAACAGATAGATTTGTGGTAGTGAAAAGTTTAGAATTCATCACGTGTGGAGAATTTCTTCTTCATTGACAGCAAATTTCATATGCCAATGTAAACGTCGTCAGCTTGAGTATGTACTCGTTTTTCAATCCCTCTGCAAAATCAAACTAGTTTTAGGATAGTCATTCGTTCTCACGCAATCACTAATGAA
This sequence comes from Leptinotarsa decemlineata, assembly GCF_000500325.1. Lineage (NCBI taxonomy): Eukaryota > Metazoa > Arthropoda > Insecta > Coleoptera > Chrysomelidae > Leptinotarsa > Leptinotarsa decemlineata. Next base: position 108,712 of record NW_019290582.1, on the reverse strand, counting down.
CATGATCAGTCGAAAGCTTTTTTGTGACCTAGTAAGTCACATCCCAATACATTTTACTGTCCTTTGAATAACCTCTATCAGAAAATAACACCCAGTGGTCACTTCTGAAAGTTTTGTAGTCAACCCCACTACGATAATTCCTATTGAATCCTTCCAAATGAAGTTATCCCACCTTAACAAACCCATAAAAACAAAAAGGATACCTCAGCTCCAGACCCATCCTGTCTGCATAAACTTCAGCTCGGCCATTCCCAATTTGTTCCACCACTTAACCGCCGAATAAGTACGAGTTCCGAACTCCGTTATTCACTTTTTTCTCTCGTTGTAGGAGGCCAGCCCCAATACTTCCTGCTGGAAGTATACGATTCGAGCACGGGTGTTCAGCTGGCGAACGTTTCTGCCAAGTTTCCAGTATTTATCGTGAGTGGACTCGATCCGGGAAAAACACTCAAGATGGTTGTGTACGGGGCCAACACCAAAGGAAGGAGCGAACAGGTCTCATTGGAGGGATTCACGCTGAATATCGCTGAAAAACAAACAGGTAGAGTCTTTATTTTTTGGTTTCCTTTTTTGCAGAGAGGGCTGCTTCTATAAGAATTTATAATGGGTGTGACCGGAAAAAACGGCGCATTCAGTCTTGTATAAAATGATCTGCATATACAGGGTATGGTCTATTAGACGTATCTGGAGAACAAAAAAAGATGAGAGTTTTGAATTTTGGTTACCGATGTAAATGGTGGTGATCTATCGTTTGAAAATATTTTCATCACCGAAATGTTGCCACATCTACATGTAACAGACATCAACTTGGAAATTTCAAATGGAACACCTTATATATTATATCATTTTTGAATTCTGCATCAAAATTCAAATTACTTTTGTTGAATATAACACATGAATTAACTGATACATCAAACTCAACTTCTGGCAATATTGAGATAAGATATGGTGGTTGTTATCTCAGAATGAAACTTAAATCTCATTTTACACAGTGTCTGGAAAATATGTCTAAATTTGTATCTTCGATAAACGACCATAACTAATTTTTTTCAAATGGAACATCCTGTATATTATTCAATTTTCGAATTCAGTCAACTAATGTGAACAACTTCAATCAACTATGTCCTATACCTATACAACTATGTCCTATACCTCTAACCGTTTATGAGATAAAAATTCTTCTATAATTTTTTTTTCTATACAAATATAACATTTCAAATGCAAAATTCGGGNACAACATGTTTCATAAAAGGAATTTGGATTTTGATGCATAATTCAAAAATGATATAATATATAGGGTATTTTATTTGAAATTTACAAGTTGATGTCTGTTACATGTGGATGTGGCAACATTGCGGTGATGAAAATATTTTCAAACGATAGATCACAATTATTTACATTGGTAACCAAAATTTTAAACTCTCATTTTTTTCTTGTTCTCTAGAGACGTCTGATAGACCATCGAATATGGAGTACCCTGTATAAACACGAGCACCAAAGTTATTACGAAGTTGCTTCTCAATTTTCACTTGTTTCTGAGTAGACTATAGCTCTTTCACAATCAATTGAGTAAAAATACTATACTATAAAATTGATAGTTTGTTAAACTGAATGAAAATTTATCTATACCGATATAATAAAACTGACTTTTTTTTTCTTTCGTTTGAACTGCCAGTTGGTTTTGAAAAATGATTTTCACCCCATTCATAAGTGAGGCATTTAATCTAATATCAAACTTAATGTATAAGTTTGAAAATGTCCTTATAGGACGAAACTGAAGTAACGTTAGTTACAAATAAAAGTGGTAAAAAAACATAAAATATTCCAATTCTCTTTTCTTCATTAATTTCTACAAAATAAATAAGTCATCAATCAAACACAAGTCAGTTTTTTCAAATGAAACACGCTGTATTCTATGATGGTTTTAAAATTCTCATAGCTCATTTGAATGAAGTTTAAAAAAAAGGAATTCGGTTCAGTTCCGGAGATTTTCAAAAAAACTGCCAGTTTCGTTCAGTTTTTTTTTTTCTAACGTCATTCAAGAATCCTTTCTCAGTGTCACTTTTCACACAAGATAGCGTTTAGAGATTCCAATATGACGTTTCGTCTTCGATAAACCAGCAACAATTTCAGTTTCTCATATGGACCGGAAAAAATTATCTAGTTTAAGTTAGCTTTTTCGGCGAAAACTTCACAGATTCAACACAATAATCGTTCAATACCAAACTTCGACTAATTCATTTTACTAACTCCTTTATGATTTTCGTACTGGTCCTTCTTATCTTAGAAGCATTATTATATATTGTGGAATTGTATATCAATTCAACTTGAAATATGAAATGTTTTTCTTTCCTCTTATATGCATCAAGTTCGAATCCTGATATAAAATTAGTTGATCTCTCTTGAGTAGTCTATTTCAGAAAAACAAACAGGTAAATCCGTCCATTTTATTCGTTTCCATTAGGGTACGTCAGCATTAGAGATTTTACTGTTATCGGTTCCAATTGACTTTTACGATACATTGAAAAATTCAGGTTTTTGTTCATTTTCACTGGGATAATAAAAGCCGTTCCATTGTACCTACCATGGATAAAAAATCAGGAATGTGAGTTTCTTGAAACGAGAGTCATAATTATTATTCGTGGAATCAGGATTGAATCGGTTTATTCCACATTCCCAAATCAAATTCAATTTTCAATCCGTAATAATGATAATAATAATAAAAGCGTTTACTGTCCAACATATTTATATTTATAGAGCAGTAATGAATAATTTTATCGTACAAATTATTGCACTACTTCACTATGTTACGATTAGAACTGCATTCCATATAAAACAAAAAATCAAATGAAAATTAAATATGAATCATTGATGATTATTCATAATCACAATTGGATAAGATATTAATTGTTGACCTCGCACATACTACAACAAAATATATCACATAAAGTAGGCAGCTGGTTTACAGTACTGTACAACAAATCCACCGGTGACTCTAACTATGAATTGATTTGAGTTCTTTTCCACAAAAAAGTGGTATTATTTTCAGATGTTCATCTTGGTACAAAAAAATCTATTGCAGAAAGTGATCGTCTGTTGCACAGTTTTCCTTTCCTCGACAACAAGAATTTTTGAGTTTGGAGTGTCTACATGACAGAATGATACTGGATGGAGCTCGTTATGTCGTCAGGAGTTCGGATTCTCTCCTCTGTATGGTCCGTGACCGTGAGAGAGCAGGCATTGGAGCATTTTTCCTTAGGGCAGCTGCCCTGCCAGCTGGTGTACTCGTTTCAGTTCTCGATCCTGAACGAGGTGTTGACAACTCTGTCACCAAGTTGAAACCCATTCAGGAAAAGGCCACTGAGATCACTTCACCCCTGCGACAATACTAGGATAAGACAATGCATGGCTTCTTCTTCAACAACATTGAAGACCTTATCAAATCGCCCGACTTTGGCTTCCTGCAGGTCGAGTGAGCTGAATTCGAAAACTGAGTGATGCATTATGGCCGGCTAGGGTGATGTATTCAATACTTCAATCTTCTGTAATCGCGTGCAAGACCTGCCGCGAGGCGTTGGAAATCCTAATGCACTTGCTGTCAGTATGTCCAGCATATAATAATAATAATGACAGTAGAAGGCTGTCATTCTTGGCTCACTGCGCTTGCTCAAGGTACATGATTCTCGGCCTCAATGATCACTTACCCCACGACGTAGGGAGTGGTCGTTGGTTGATAATGCTGGCGAGCCCTCCCGAATGTATCGGGGCTTCGGAGCATAGGGCCTGACCAGCGCCACTGCGGTAAAAAAATAATAATTATAATAATAATAATAATAACGNCTCATATGAGCTAATAAGCCTGATGTAGTCCTTCTCGACTACCAGAGCAAGACGATATTTGTCGTGGAGTTAGCTCTTGACGAGACGAATATCGTCCGAAAAGAGGGGGAAAACGGATAAAATATCGAGATTTACTCTTCGAACTCCGCAGACTCTATCCAGACCACTCTGTCAAGATGGTTTTTCTGATTATTGGAGTCCTTGGTGGAATGATGCCCTATCTACTCTCAAATCTTACCGGCTTGCCGCAGTATGGCAGAAACCTTAGCCGGACAGGTGCAGATGGCTGTCATTCTTGGCTCTCTGCTCTTGCTCAGGGAATATGATCCTTACCCCACGGCGTGGAGAGTGGTCGTTGCTTGATAATACTGGCGCGCGATCCCAAATGTATTGGAGCTTCGGGTGATAGGGCCTGACCAGCACACACTATGGTGTAAAAAGAGTGATAATAATAATAATAATAAGCGTCTTTGTTTGTCGTGTAGTTTTCAGCTCCTGACGAGACAAGTATCGTCCGAAAAGAGGAAGAGAAACGGATAAAAATATCGAGATTTTCTCTTCAAACTCCACAGACTCCATCCAGACCACTCTGTCAAGATGGTTGTTGCTCAGGCCACATGATTACCGAACACCACGTTGTGGCGAGTGGTCATTGGTTGATAATGCTGGCGCGCCCTCCCAAATGTATCGGGGCTTCGGGGAATAGGACCTGATATTATTTTCAAAAAATAAATAATAAAATCAAGATTGAGAAAATACATCGACAGAAAATTTTTAAAAATAAAGGGCGAAGTTCAGTTTGATTCCTGAATGAATTCAACAACTGAACTGGATATAGGCCGGTCTCGGCCATAATGAGCTTTGACTATGATGTTTCTAAATTTGACTTTCAATTTGTTACACTCAATGACATTTTGTTATTGTACAAGTCATTGAATTTTTGTCGAAAAATGGCTTTCACATTCGAAGAAAGAAGATATATGATACAAATTTATTACACATACGATAGAAACAGTGTTAGGACACGGAAATTTATTCAAACTTGTATCTCAAAAGGCGATAACCACATCGAACTATGTTCTAGTTATCGGATCAAAATCGGAATTGGATCGAATTTGAAACACCCTATATGTTTCTGATTTATATTATTTGGTAAATCGTTGTTTCCAGTCCTTTCCCTCGGCACCAGAGATCAAATCGAAATCGCCCCAATCCTTGGAATTCTGGTCGGCATCGTGACGGCCCTCCTTCTCGTTACCGTCATCATTCTAGGAGCTCTCAAGATCAGAGCGGCCCGGAGGGAAGGTTCTCAGGCCCTCAGGCCAGGATTCCTGCCAGTCAAAGAGAAAGTGACGCTGCCACTACGTTCGGAATCCGAAGACCTCTTCGAGAAGGATGACAAGAATCCGGACGTCATCCCGAGTAACAAAGGTGGGGTGGATTATATTTTTTTTGATATTTTGTCGTTATAGTTAAGAATGACTTGATTGATTGGTCCGGTTTTTCTTTCAATTATTATGATTTCGCACAACTGATTTTCATTAAAAAATAACATTTTTTTGAAGGTGATTGACAATGTTTCATGATGAATTTCACTATTTCCATTGTCTACTATATAAAATTGTCCATTATCTACTATATAAAATGATTTGAAATCCCTGAAACAACTAAAAAAGAAGAATTAAAAATGAATAGCTGAAAATAACAATTATATTAAGCAAAATAAACCTGAAATGAAATAATAGTGAAATAAAATACAAGTAAAATAGAACAGTTGAACAAAAATAAATAAAAATGAAGAAATGTAAAAAGAAAATTAAAATAGAAAGCTGAGAGATTTCAAGTCACGTTAGTTCAAGACGTTTCGATTGTTAGTATCTACAATCTTCTGCGGGTGATGACTGGATTGATTCCTCCGAAAGATGACTATTTATAGGTCGTTCGAGTACTTTCACTTATCCCCGCTTTCCATTTTCCGCTTCACTGGTTCCGTGGGAGATGACCGTTTGGCGGGAATTGGCCATTTTTCGCTTGATGATGGGTTTCCATATGTTGCGTATTTCTACGCTGGCTTGGCTGAATACGTTATTGGACAACATGAAAGCTGCTTCCTTGAATTTTCTCCTAAACCAATGTTCCTCTCTGTGCAAGATCTCAGCTTGGGATCACTCGATGTTGTGTTGATGGGTCCAAACATGGTCTGCTATTCCTGATTTGCTGGTTTCCCCTCGCTGTGTGTGTTTCTTGTGCTCGGTAATGCGAACAATCAATGGCCTCTTAGTTTCACCAATATAGGATTTTCCGCACTCACAGGGTATCCGGTAAATGCAATTCTTGGAATCGCAGTCCACGTTTGGTGGCCTGGTTTTCGTGAGGCTGCTACAGATAGTGTTACCGGATCTGAAACAGGTTCTGATGTTTTACTTGGAACCAATTTACCGGATACCCTGTGAGTGCGGAAAATCCTATATTGATGAAACTAAGAGGCCATTGAATGTTCGCATTGCCGAGCACAAGAAACACACACAGCGAGGGGAAACCAGCAAATCAGGAATAGCAGACCATCGAGTGGTCCTAAGCTGAGATCTTGCACAGAGAGGAACATTGGTTTAGGAGAAAATTCAAGGAAGCTGCTTACATGTTGTCCAACAACGTATTCAGCCAAGCCAGCGTAGAAATACGCAACACATGGAAACCCATCATCAAGCGAAAAATGGCCAACTCCCGCCAAACGGTCATCTCCCACGGAACCAGTGAAGCAGAAAATGGAAAGCGGGAATAAGTGAAAGTATTATTTCATTTCAGGTTTATTTTGCTTAATATCATTGTTATTTCCAGCTATTCATTTCAAATTCTTCTTTTTTAGTTGTTTCAGGGATTTCAAATCATTTTATATAGTAGACAATGGAAGTCCGAACTAATGAAATTCAGAAAATAACAGTTATGATGTTCACAACTGATGTGAAAACTTTCTGAAATCGAAATAAAATTTTGAAATTATTCAAAAACACTTTTTTCATGTTTGGGGATTGATAAAATCATTCGAAATAGATTTAAAAAAACAATCCTAACTGTTATTGAACGGTTTGCTCATTACTTCAAAAAAAGGTGTTGAGGTTTTCAGTTTTCCATCCAATTTTCACATATGTGATGGTTGGTCTTCCCCTTCTCCTTTCTCAATTATATTTCAATCAACTCATGCGTTCATTATTGTTTATTCGAAATGAGCTCACGTGCTATCTATAGCCAGTTCAACATGTTATATCCACATATTATTTTCTGATTGTTTTCTATTCAGGGCAGAGAAATAAAATATGTTTGGCGTCGTCTCATTAGCCACATATGAAAAATTTCGGGATTCCCTTATCTAGAAATATTTTCTGAGGCTTTATTTGTTGGGAATGACTTGAGTAGGATCATTTACTACTTCTGCGTATGGCCCATTGTATGAAATTTGGATATTTGGGACAAAATCAGGAGTTCATCTATCAAATTTTTCACCCTCTTAGTTGGATTGCCATCTCGCCATTAGGTACTTCCCAGCCACTAGTTTAGCTATACCCATGTACTTTCTCTGTCTTTCCTGAATAAGAAATCCAATGAGAGGAACTCTCATTGAATTTTGAACTCCTGTGGCTGAGACAGTTCGGTATGCAGAACAAAATCTAAAAAAAATGTTTTGGTTTTTACCTCTCCACTTCTATAGGAAAAGTATGGAAATATTGCAAAGAAAGAATAAAGCAAATGACTTCAAAATGTACTTTTAACAAATATGTGTACCCATAGATCATGCAAAGAAGTAACTTTCAGACACAAACTGAAAGAAAAAGCCCCTCTGAAACAACTACTCTTATATTATAAACATCGACTCACACGAAAGGAAATATAAGTACTTTCGAAACAACTATGTTTATACGAACATTGAGTCATACAAAATACAACTTTTCCCATCCAGTTTGTACTTAGAACATTCGTTATGGAATTGAGTATGATATTCACAGGATTGCTACACAATATAGTGTATGAAAGAAAAAAACTCGAGTTTCAGCAATCCTGTGAATAATATCGTTTTCGATTACATGACGTATGTTTGGAGTGCAAACTGGATACAAAAGAGTGTTTTTGTATAATTCAAAGTTCAAATGAGAGTAGGTTTTTTTGTCAATTGGTATCTGAAAGTAACTCTTCTGCATGATTTACACATCTTTGTATATAGTTCATTTTAAAATCAATTTCTTTGAAAAATTCCCAATTTTTTTCCCATGACGATGAAGTAGAGAACCAAATCCTTTGTTTCACAAAAATTGATCTACCCTTGAAACATACCTTTTCTCATTCAAATTGTGAAGGTTTTCATTTCATCTAAATATCTTTCTGACTGTATAAACCAAGTGCTCATATCAGATAAGATTGAACAAATAATTGGTTTCTGCAAAATAATTTATGTTATGTGTTACAGTTCATTTGCTTCATTTAGAAAGTTGAAATTTTTCATCTTGTCGAATTTTCAGATTTTTTCTATATACCTGAACACATATAGTTTATTTTGAAATCAATTTATTTGAAAAATTAACAATTTTTTTGCATGAAGATGAAGAAATAGAGAACCAAACCTTTGTCTCACAAAAATTAATCTCCCCTTGAAATATACCCTTTTTCATTCAAATTGTGAAGGTTTTCATTTCATCTAAATATTTTTCTGACTGTACAAATCAAGTACTCGTATCAAATAAGATTGAACAAATAACTGATCTCTGCAAAATAATGTACGTTCTGTGTTACAGTTCATTTTCTCCATTTAGAAAGTTATCATTTTTTATCTTGTGAAATTTTCTATACATACCTGAACATCATTCGGAATATTTAATTTCGAATCTATCTGATATACTTTTCTTGAAAGTAGTTATTCATTTCATGTTTGAAGATATCAGGTAGCGGAATCTTTCAATGATTTATTTTTTTTCCGGACAAAACTCGTATCCACCAGAAATAATTGAGTCCATTGATTTGTTTTCCTTCATCACATCACAGCATTTTTTGGTTTCCACTAGAGATTTTGGTTGGCTAAGGGCTGACTTACGAGGGCTGTTCAAAAAATTAGGTGAAATAAATTTTGTATAAAAATTTTCATTTATCCATCAGATATAATGAATTTGTACCAGCGTTTTTTCCATTCTTCAAAGCAGTTCTGCACTTCTTGGTACGTCCTTGAGTTCTCCCAGCGATTATGTTTGTATATCCTCAATCGTCACAATACACCGTCTTTTCATGAGTCTCTTCAATCTCGGTAACAGAAAAAAGTCGCAGGGGACCAAATCTAGTGAATACATTGGCTGCTTCATAGTAACGGTGTTGTTCTTTGTCCAAAAAATCACGATCAAGCAGTGACGGGTGAGCAGGTTCATTATCGTGGTGCGAAAGCCATAAATTGGTTTTCCACAATGGCGGACGTTTTCTTCGGATCACTTCTCGCAAGCGGCTTTCACTTCAGGATAATACTTCTCATTGACCGTACGACCGTACTTGATGAAGATCGATAGTAATTTCATAAACTACAACTCACAATAGTTTGATCTCCACAAACTTCATTTGAAAAATATATCACGACATGTTGTAGTTTATGAAATCACCCATGATTTGTCATCAGTAATGTCTCTTTTGAGCAAATATGTATCGTCGTTGATGTCATTCAACAGTTCCTGAGCGATGCTCATGCGACAGTTTCTGTGGCCGAAATTCAGCAACTATGGAACGAACTACGCTGCCACATGCTTCATGCCCAAAATTTTTGAAAAAATTGCGTGGCATGAGCTAACTTATCTGCTAACATTCTCAGCAATTTCTCTGAAAATAGTGATTCGACGACTCTCCATAACAATTTCCTTCACATTTTGAACATTTTCATCGAATTTTGATGTGCTGGTGCGACCAGGACGTCCAGGGCGTGCATCTCCTCGAGCTTTCGTGAACATTTTTCGACTCAGAGTAATTTTATACAGATTCTTGAATCTGTTTTTTTCGATAGCAGAAAATCCTGGAACAGTCAAAACACTTCTGACTTTGATGCCTCCCACCAACAAACTAAACATGCTAAACAGCTGAAACATATGTTCGAGATGAGTGTACCAACATAAAAAATCGAAAAATTGCTAATCGAATGTACGTAGCCCAAAAAATTTGAACATTCACCTTCTTTTTTGAAAAAATCACGTATAGGTTTTCTGGATTCTCCAATAGTTGAGATATTGAATCCTGCCCCAGGAATCAAGGAGTCCTCATGAACATTTGTGTGTTTTCAGTTTGAGAAAATGTTTTTGGAGATACTCTCGGATGATCAGTATGAATTTTGCCAAGCCGAGTCAACACAATATACAATGGTTCATTTGACAAAAAAAATTTTGAGGCTGGATATAGGAGAAACCACATTATGTGTCTTCGTTGACTTGGCAAAGGCATTCGACAGTCTGTCACCACAAATTACTGAGAATTAGAAAATAAAGGTTTCAGAGGTGAACCATTGAAACTTCTCACTAGTTACTTATCGAATAGAAAACAGAGAGTTGAAATCAATAGTTCATTCAGTAGAGATCAAGTTATTGAGTATGGAGTGCCCCAAGGAACGGTGCTTGGACCTATTACATTCAATATTCATATCAATAGTCTCTACAATATAGATGTGGAAGCGAATATCATCAGCTTTGCCGACGACACCGCCCTCCTATTTCGTGATATTTATCGCCGAAAGGGAATTGGAAACTTCATTTATTTGGTTCAACAGTAGACTACTAACAGTAAACTTTTCTAAGACCTACTTTATTGCCTTTTCAATTCATAACAACAACTCGCCCACATATATCAAAATTACAGTCAATATAAACGGCAATTTCATTGACATCGAAAGGAGAGAACATATAAAATATCTAGGCCTCACTATAGACCAAAATCTTAGATGTCAGGAACACGCTGAATACGTAACAAGAAAATTGAGATCATTGATAACAAAATTCAGACTGTATCAAAAATTATTCAAGTCGAAACAAATGAACATACTTTATGCAAGCCTAGTCCAAACACATTTAAACTATGGCATACTTATTTGGGGTGGGATAATTAATGATTATATTAAAAGCCTAGTAGTGACACAAAAATGGCAGATAAAGTTAATGCACAATTAAAGTTATAGATTTCCGTCAGATAAACTCTTCCAACAATATGAGCTATTTACAATCCATCAAATGTACTTCCTTAATCTTGCATTTCACCATCACCAACACAAGTATGAACTGTCCCAAATTCTGAAAAACTGAACAACGACTGAAAAACCAAACAACCAGAATACCAAAGGTTTGAACTACAAAAAACCAAAGATTTCTCTCTTATCTCTGGCCGATAATTTACAGAAAAATCCCAAATGAAATAAACACTTAATTTTCGTTTTCTATTTAGGAAGGAGTTGAAGCAGGTACGGATTTTAAACCAGCTCCCCGAACTAATTCTCGAAGCTTTTTAAAGAGAAATTTAGAAAACAATTTTAATACAAATTGGTCCCTGACAATACATAGACACAGAAAACTCTAAAGTACATTCAACTTGAATGCCAATATTTCTGAATGTTTACTTTATTATTACATTTTATAGATCAGACTCATGTTTTAATAGCATGCCCACGCACAAGTTTTCACCTTTTAAGGGTCTTCTATTTTATTTGCTATTATTGTTACTAAAAATTATGAGCGAATAAATTATATTATTATTAATTGTAGGATTCATACTTCTTTTTCCGCAGTTTTCATTCATTGCTTTATTATTGAAAAGCGTTCTTATATATGAATTCTGTATGATACTAAAAACCCTTATAATTTTAAAGATTTTCACTTTAATGTTATATTCATACTGGAAAGTCAGTTTATGTCCCTCTGAACAGCCATTTCCATTCACAATTATATCTGACTCTGCGTTGCCTTCAGAGTCCGATTTGAAATAATTTTCTCCCAAGTCGCCCTTCCAGCGAGTACGTTAATAATGGACGATTTAATAATTTTTTTGCAGATTCCGACTACCAGTTGGGTTCGGCCGTGCAAACTCCGGGTCTGAATAATTCAGTGACCGCTCCTGCTGAATACGAGACGGCAACCCCTGTCACCCCGCACCAGCAAAGCCCCGGAGCACTTCAAGAGGCCTACATGGCTCGGGACAGGAATTACATACCGCAACACGTAAGTTTCTCGATTTTGAGCAAAGTTGAAGGGAGGACTTTCGACTGGAGTTCGAGAAAGTGGAATTTGGCGGGCGATGACGAAGGCAGACCCGTATCATAGTAGTTGTTAAAATTGTTCAACTATCGTATACCTAGTCTCGCATACCTTCCGATATCTGCAGAGACCCCGGGGTTGTTTTGCCACGTGGTTGGTTTTTGCTGTGGATTATCTGGGTCGTATTTTCGGATACAAGCACTATGTTGAATTCTTTCAGGGCTGTCCAGAACTCGGCTGTGATGCATATTTTAAAGTGTATAGTAATCAGAAAATACTTTTGGGCATAAATAGTATAGATAATAGAATTTTTGTCTAAATATATGATCAATATTTGGCATAATTTATTTAACTTTATTCTTTTAACATTTCATTCATATGTTATTCTTTGAAAGTGAAGCTATCTTTTACTATTATTGGGAAAATCCCCAGAAAGTATTTTGTTTTCGTAGACTGAGTATTTGTTGGTACCCGTATTAGTTGATCTTGTGCTGTCACTAGTTTCGTACTGCCACTGTGTACCTACAGCTTTGAATTTTACACATTATAATAAGTTGCAGTTTTAAGAAATATAATCAACTAACTCCATTATGTCTACGAAAAAGCGAAAATTAGGTGATGAACATCGTGTATTTAATGAGAAGTGGGAATTTGACTATTTTATTTGTAATAATAATGACAACATTCAGTGTATGATTTATATACAAGTTTTGTCTGTGAGTAAAGAATATAATGTTAAACGTCATTATACCATTTTACACGAAGAAAAATATGAAATACATGTCGATGAATCAAGAAAAATTGTTGTGACTGAGAATAAGAAGAAATACGGTGTGTTTCAAATATGTTCTTGTATTGTGACTTTCTGCCGTTTTACAAGCCAGAACAGAAATTGGAATGGATTATTTTAAGATCCTTGGTGATCGTTTTCCCAAACTAACAGATTTTGGCTTGAAAATGGGATCGATGATGGGCTGCACTTATTTATGTGAAAGTGCGTATTCAACCGTGAACTTTTTAAAATCTAAGTATAGGTCTTCACTGTCAGATAAATCATTTTTTCATGCAATGCGTCTGGCAAAAAGGAATGTTGACGTCGATATCGTTATGATTGCCAAAGATGAATTATGAACCAATACACGAATTTATTTTTGAAAACAGTTTTTTGTTCCTGCAGTCCTCCAGCTTCTGGTGTAAATTCAATTAGCCCGCGGAGGCATGTAGCTTGGACAGCCCTGCTTTTGTGTGAAGGCAATTATAATGTTACTTTCAGGAACACTATATTACACATATGATTTTAAAATATGATAGAACATGATACTTGATGGAAATCCACTATAACGTATTGAAAAATGTGAGATTTCCACTTGAAACCGTGACACGTGTTTCGCTATACAAAAATATCTTCAGACGTCTCAATATTGTTCAACTTTTTGGGAACTATTCATAAAACTGGGGAATATGAGTGTGGTCTGAAACGTTTCCAATCTAACAAAGATAGAAGACATTTTCATCGTTTTTTTTTTATTTCTCTATATATGAAGTCTCCTTTTACCTCTACACAATCCTTCCAGCGATGATCCCATGTCTATAACCCGTCCAAATAGTACTCTGCTTTTTCTCTGCAGAATAATTGTTCACGAGAATAATTTCGTCTTCATTTGACAAAAATGTCTGCCCTTCGAGTGTACTTTCTAGATGAGAAAATAAACAGAAGTCGCTTGGGCTAGATCTGGTAGGTTAGGCGCATAGTCAAGCACTTTGAATTGTAGTTCGTAGATTTTAGCCATGGCAACTGGTGAGGTATGAAACAGGATTTTCTTCTACAAATGTGGCCATTTTCCCGCAAATTCTGCCGTCAGCTTTTCGAATAATGCTGCTTAGTATGCTCCGGTAATGATTTCTCATGTTTGAAGGTAATCGAATGAAATAACCTATGACTATGTCAAAAAACAGTCGAGATCACTTTCCTAGCTGGTAAAACCAGTTTTTGCTTCTTTAGGACCAGTTCCTTCTTTGTAGTCCACTAATTGAACTGTATTTTTATTTGGGGCATATGATGGTATATCGTTCAATCTATAGTAAATAATCGGTGCTTGCAGCACCCTCTTTTGCAAAAGAGTGAGCAGCTACATTGTCTTCCAAGCCAGTATGGTCAGGAATCCAGACCAAAGACAACCTGTTGAGTCATCATATCGAGGAGAGTCGTTTTCGGCAATTTGCTACCAATTTGAACATTGCTCGGTGGCAGTCAAGAGCTTTCAACGCCGCTTGACTGTCCGAGAGTATACAGTCGCATAGGTTCCTAGGCAGGTTGATATATCTGTCTTGAACTTGCGACTGAAAACACCTGCACCATAATCGGAAGGTGTTTTTGAACCATCTGTGAACCAACAACTATCTGCACTTAATATTTCCTTCTCCCGGAGGATCCAATCCTCTCTACTAGGAAACAGTACTTTATAAGGCAGTTCGTAGCTGACAGTTGGAGGCATAAAGTCAATAGTCATTTCCAGGATGCTGTGATTCCAGTATCAACATTAAATTGATTTGTGCAATTGGCAATGTCTATATGCAGTCCATCTAGATCTAGCCTTTCTTCAGAAAAATGTGGAGAGGAAGTAGATCCATGGCCGCTGACGATGTGGTATTGATGAGACCACTGATGTCCAGACAAGCTTGTCTCTGTAAGCCAGAGAACTTGGCCTGGGCCGTTTTCTGTAAAGCCTTCGGCCACCAGAAAATTGCACTATAAGTGATCATTGGTCTGACACTCATCACATGAATCCAATAGATTTGTTTATGACCTAAACCCCAAAATTTACCATAAATCCTTCGACATGTCCATAGGAACAGTCTGGCTTTGTGTGAAATTTTTTCCAAGTGAGCGTTCCAGGTGGGTTTTTTATCAAGGTCAATGCCAAGATATCTCACCTCCGTTCCAAATGGAATGCCCTCACCATTGAAGGAACGTGATGTTAGATCGTCCAATTGTGTGATAGGATACCTCTATCTCAAAATATACCACATGACGATCATACATTATCTGTTCATGCACTTCACCGATGTTTTGTAGCACAACCACCGATTTTGGACGACCTTCACAGAATTCATCTGCGACCGAACTATGACCACGATTGAATCCACTAAACCAGCGATATACTGTGGTTTTTGATTGTGCTTCATGGCCATATAAAGAACTGAGTTCATCGACTCATTCTTTTTGGGATAATCCACGTCGAAAGTTGTGAAAAATAATCCAACAAAAACCTTGTCTTGAAATTCACGTTTTTTTATCAAATTGATTTTTTTTGACTCGCTGAAAACAAAACAACTAGAACGTTGTGAGTACGTTTATTCTGAAAAATGTCAAACTTTATTATGGTGTTGCCAAAATTAACCTATTGATATCAGTGTTGCCAGTTCCCGAAATGAAAATAGTCCCCCATCGTATCTATTACTTGAAGTGGCAAATGTGGAGGAAACGAGTTTTATTTTCTCTCAACTTGACGATGAATCAAACATAGCTCTCTAATTTTCTAAACGGATTGATTTGCACTACTAAACTTGTTACAAATAGTAAGGTATGCAAAGCTCACTCTAACGTTGGTAGACAGAATTAATTTAAATTCTGAGAAACTCGGTTTCGTGTACCTAACAAAAACAACCACCATGATTACGTAATAGAGATCTATTCCCACGAGATTTCCAGGATTCATGCATATGTAATCAAATAGGTGGGCGACAGTGGAACAAAATTGAAAGGTAATATATAAATTCTGAAAGAGCAAATTATTTGTGGTTCATCTATCAAAAACAGTTCGAAAGTTCAAATTTGCAAACCGTTTTCGTAAGAATTTGGAAAAAATCACATCAATACTTCAGTCGTCATCAATACAATATCCCCAGCATCTAAAATATCCTTCAACTTCATAAGCGTATTTTATAAAATGAAACAGGGTGAAATTTATATGCCCACTTTCTAAAGCACATCGAAACACCTTAAACTTGCTGGTCTTTATCCCAGTAATTTCTTCCGAAAAGTATTAGTACCAGTGGGTGAAATGTTGATTATCTAAAGAAAAATAATGAAAAGGTATGTTTCAACATAGGGCCTACTCAAGTTACTTTACCAAGTTCCGATTGTATTTCTGTCAATGAATAATTTGAGAAAAGTAATAACATAATAAATGCAATGAAACGATGGTTTGAAAAACGTTGAAAAAGCATTGAGGTCATTCTATTTCGAACTCTATTCGTCTCTTCAAAATGATTAGTCTCCTCAAGCATCAAATTCTGGAACTATTATTACACTAGCACGTATGGAGAAAGTTCTAGAAATGACAGGCTTTAATGGGAAAAATGGGAAAGCTGTTATGAAAAACCGTTTTGTAATCATCAATAAGTGCTTTGAAAAACGTCAATAATCATGACAAATATGCTACATACATATGCTCACATCTATCTTTCCAGATATTGAAGTAATCACTTTCACTAAATAGGCAGATGTTAGAATGGAAAGTAATGTTGATGATTGATTAACAGATTACTCGCAAGAGAGTTTATCAGGTTCATCAGGGTTTATCAGGAATCAATAGTGTTGAAGTATTCTAGGGGATTATCTGAAAACTATGAGTCGACATAATTATTACTTCTTTTCTGCAGAAGACATATTGTTGTCTTGCAGTAACAAAAATGCGATCCATTCCGATGGGAATGGGAACAGTGAACTAAACGTACTGAATCAATGTCAGAACTATCAAATCATCGGATGATTATTATCCAAAACTCTAAGAAACCCCTGAATAACTACTTTACTTGTGACCATTCATTTCATTCAGTCGACTTTCGAATCTTTGAAAACCATTTTTCTTCAATAAGTGGCGAATGTTGAGCATTTCGAACATAGTTTTCTGCCATTGAGTCCAATTGCTTCATTCGTATTTTTCGAGAAATTCTCTTGAAAAATATAAAATACCACAAAAATCCTGAAGGGTGTATATGAAATTCGGGATAGAAATAGTTCTCTCATTTTGTGCATTGTTGACTTCATTTCTGAACGTTCTGACCTGATACAAATTAAAACGGATTCTTATTGAAATGTTTACTTCTGACAGTGAAGATTTTTTGCTTTCTTGAACTGGATGCTTTTTTGAATGTATTTCCCCATATTGCATTTGAAATGCATGAGTAGCCAAATATTCCTCTGATATCAAAACCTTGAAGATGAAACTATTTCAAAAACTTGATAATTTTTCAAAATCCAAAAGCAAACAAGTATTTTACTTCACTCCAATTGATAAATATCTACCTTTATTCAACAATCATGTTGAATATATGAACAAAGGCTTCATATGGATACACATTGAAGTATCCATATGAAGCCTTTGTTGTTTCGATGTATCTGGATATGCAGTTGGTTAGTACCTCATCCACTAGATGGAGTGACATTTTGTTGTTTCGCTCCAACTTAGGAAGAGGAATGAAATACTCTGAATGAATTCCGATTTCCAATTATGAAATATCATTGACTTTAGGTTGATGATGGTCACTATCTTGCACTGATGAGTGGCTAATGAGCCCGACATCAGTCTTCAAGTGTACCCGTTCCAAAATTAAAAGTCGACTCTTTCAGTTGTATTGCCAATTGCATATGAAGAAAATTTTCTGTGAAGATTCCTGCACTGACGCCTGTCGGATATAATCCAACGCCCTTCGTGGTATTAGCCAGTTGTTTTCTGACAGGCGTCAGTCCATTCAACCATCGTGTAAGTATTTGGGAGACTGGCTTGAACGTTTAAAATTCATTTCTTTAGAATAAAAATAAAATTTATTCACACGAGCTGTGCTTAAAACATGAAGCGGATATTTTTTATGATGTTACTTTTTTCTTGACTCCTCTCACCCTCTTTTGTCGAGTGAGAACTGTCTTATCTTGATCGAGATGTCCAAACTCTATTTTCCAATAGCGAAATCTTTTATCATATTCGAGACGGAATAAGACGATATCAGAGATGAAAATAACTTGTCTTGGAGGCAACACTATCAATTAATATTAGTTTTTGATCTAATGTCATTTATTCGAATTATAAGTTGTCCGCTTTGAATCTGTTTCAGTCCACCTGAGAAAAATTTCACACTCACCACAAGGTTCTGGTTTTTGGGGTACAGTGCTGAGAAAAAAAATTAATGAAATTTCGTCCAGGAAGGTATACTAAATTAAGTGCCAGAAATCATGTTGGTACCAAATTTTTAAACATATTCGACATTTGTGGTAAACTTAGGAGTCCCTCAAGGTTCACATTTGGATCCATTAATGTTTTTAGTATTTATAAATAATTTGAAAGATTGCTTTAAGCATTCACAAGTAATATTATATGCTGATGATTCGAAAATCTCCAGAAAAGTAACGACATTTAGAGATTGCTCTAAGATTCAGGAAAATCTCAATGCTTTTTTAGAATACTGTTACGTCAATGAATTAAAACTCAATATTAATGAATGTGCATGAATATTTTTTTGCAGAAACAACATACCAATATATTTTGAATACTCTCTGGGCAATAATATTAGTAATAAAGTAGACCAAGTTATAGATCTTGGAATCTATTTTGATACAAGCATGACTATCGATCCCCATTTGGATTATACAACAAAGAGGCAGCAATCAAATCTATTTACTTATGCATTCGTTTTTAGTAAACCTAATTTCAGATGTGTCATATGGTGCCCACATTATAATACACATAAATCACGATTAGAGAGAGTCCAGAACAGATTTGTAAGGTTTTTGCATTTCAAAATAACGAAGACTTATGTAACACTTAGCATTAGCGAAATTCGATCTCGCTACAAAATACAGCTTCTAGAACACGAAGAATGATAACCGACCCAGTTTTTATTTGTAAAATTAGAACAAATTGTTGTGACTCACCCAATCTAGTATCAATGATTTTCTATCACGTTCCTCATTTCAATACGAATTTGGGCAAAAACTCCCCTAATACTAGAATGTGTGATTCTTTCAACAAATATTGTAGTAACGTAAATGTTTTCTCTATAACGTTGAATTCCTTCAAAATAACTATGAGAAGAATATATATTTATCACATAGCAGAAATAATGAATAATTGGTTAGTATATACGAAATTTATCAATTCATTTATTTTAATTTTTTCTTGTATCTGTTAGCACCGTGTATCTCTGTAAGCACTGCTGTCAGTGGATACTTCTATGAGTGTTTACCTGTTTGTATCCCAAATCTTGAATAAATAAATAAATGAATAAAATAAGTGGAGCAATGAGCCTAAAATAATAGCCGTTGAGAAATTCTCTGAATCAGAACAACTGTTATTATGAAAATAAATATTGGAGCTGAAAACTCCATAAATATCATTTTACTTTCGATATTCTTTGGTAATATAGCAGTGATGAATCTGACAAAGCCCTTCAGCACGCTGCGTATACTAAAAATATATACATCATCATAATTTTTCTGGGAAGGATTTGCGCCTCAGCACTGTACCCGATGCATTGATATTTCCATATGATATGTCACCATCGCAAAATGGTTATCTGATATATGATCATTAGGTTCAAAAATCCAAATAGATTGACAGCATTTTGCTTTTGTTTGGAAAATATTTCTTTCCGTATTCAACCCGGAACGAATTGTAAAGTTCAAAAGTAGCAAAAGTTTTCGACCAAGAACTTCTATTGATAGAATGATATGAATAGAGATTTCTTCGAATTTCCTGGGTGAGTGAAAAATTATGTGATACATAAGTTTGTTTTTCTTGAAAATGGAAGGGTTCAATTGTTGTATCTGTTATTCGATCTATTACAACTGGTGAGATCGATGACATATGGAAACGACGATTTTTGAATTTTGGGCTCTGATATCTTCAAATTTACTGCTAACACTGAAAGCTGAGAGAAATGGAAAGTGATTTTTCACTCAGTTTTTTATATAGATAAACTCATTGGATATGCTTCATTCGATTCCTTTCTGTCTACCATTACAAAAATCAGTTGTATATATCTGAGAATTCTCAATCGACTGAAACAATTCGTGGAATTGAGGAGTGACAGTTTATAAAACATAAGTTTTTGTATCATAGTTATACATGCAATTCAACTTTTCTCTTTTATAGTACGCATCAGCTTTTGATGCACATTTATGTTTCTGAGATTCGAACTTCAAAAAAAAATTCTCTAACGTATAGTTATTTCATTATTGACACACCAGAACATTTTCCATGAATATGTGAATAATTATGTTTTCTTTCAGGAACGTTACACACCACTATCAAATATATTTTAATTTGTAAGTGTCGCATGGCTTTTATGAGCTTTGATCTCACGTTGCCAAGCAGTTAAAATGCACTTTCTCAGTTTCTCTCCGCTTTTGCATTTCATTTCGATCATTTTGTCAACTGCAATTTACAAGAATGCTATTCGCTTTAAATGGCGGAGCTCTTGAAATACTAATGATTCTTTTTTATTTGTCTGTATTTATTCTGAACAAACCGCGGTATATCTCAATTTGGTTAATGGTCATCGTTTAAATGGTTTCGAGTGCGACGCAAGTGGGACGCTTTAATTTTTCTATTTGTGAATCGGCGGAGTGTTTTTGACAAATGGAGGAATTTAACTCCGAAACTACAAATCTGATATTGCTTTCGATATTTTCTATTTGTTATACCAGTGTAAAATAATTCATTAGGATTTGAATTCTTCAATAAAATCAAAAAGGGTAGTATAGTCTATCTATTCCCAATTCGAACGGCAATAAAAATAAAAGCACTACGAGGGGTGTTCAAAATCAGTACCCGGCAAATGGGAAATGTATATACTACCAGTGCTTTTATGTTCGAAGCGTTCCTGGTACAGTCATAAACATACCTTGCCTGTGGCCCCTAGTCGCCCAGATAGTTAGTGAACGTGCTATCAAATGTAGTTGAGGAATAAAACTAGCTGGACTGGCTGAATACTAATTTTTTTGTCCGTTTCCCAATATTTCTTGATCAGTGCCGTGTATTCGTGGGGTTAGGTAAGATAATGAGTGGTTTTGCAAACCAATTCTTGAAAACTTTTTCCAGAGATCAATTACCCTAACACCAAACTGATATATTTGCACTCGTTTCGCTAACAAGGTTAGGATCTTCAGGAGAATCAAATTGATACTGAATCTGAAGGCAAGGGTTAGCTGTTCATATACCTACAGCTTTTTGGTCCGATGTGGACTTTGTTTGTTAAATGATGATTATCCTAATTGATTTTTCGGTAATTAACTAGTGGAACCAATACCTGCAAATGAATTTGTTAACAATGGATCAAAAAGCGGACAAATTTATTTGCAGGTAATGGTTCCACTAGTTAATTACCGAAAAATCAATTAGGATAATCATCATTTAACAAACAAAGTCCACATCGGACCAAAATACTTTAGGTATATAAACAGCTAACCCTTGTCTTCAGATTCAGTAACAATTTGCTCCTCATGAAGATGCTAACTTTAGCGAAATGCGCGTCGAGTGCAAAAATATCAGTTTGGTGTCAGGGTAATTGATCTCTAGAAAAAGTTTTCAACTTTCACACCAAAGGTTCCAATCTCATCGTGTAAACCGATTTTTGTAAAATCTTAGTGTTTTTTGGTACTTTCATCAGTATGACTTGCTGGAGACCTTTTGAAACTGATGATGACATTACGTGTGAGGAATCTGTGTCAATTGACAGGGATCCGGAATTTGAAAATAAGGACTTACATGTTCAAGTTCAAGCGAGTAATTTTAAATATTCATGAATGCTTGAAGAAGGAAAACGTCACACTTCACAGAATGCTATTGTGAATAGAATATGCGAGTTAACGAAACTATCTCGTTCGACAGTTCTTCGAGTCATTAAAATAGGGGATGTCATTGACCATGCAATGAAACGAAAACAAAGGAATAAAAAATTCGCAAACGTTGATGATGCTCCAAAAGATGTGATTCGGCGAACAATTTGTGGTATATACCAAAATGGAGTACCAACCTTGGAAATGGTTTGGTATAAATTACTCGAATATCCCGATTAGAATTACAAATCTTTATAAACTCTACGAGGTGTCTTATTGTCCTGTGGTTTCAAATATAAAAAATTGAACAATCTGATGGTCATGGAATGGAATCGACACGCATTGTTCAACCACGACAAGAACATTTGAGGCGAATGAAAAGCTACCGAGAATCCATCAGACATATAATCTACCTCGACGAAACTTGGTTTGACACCCATGATGTTGTCAAATATGGCTGAGTAGACTAAACCAAGTATTGTGCTTTGAACACACCTGCTTCAAGGGGAAAACTTGTTATAATTTTTCATGCCGGGAATGAAAGTGGTTTCGTACCTAACGCTTTGCTTCTGTCGGCCAAAAATATTAAAGATTCGTCTGCTGATTACCACGAAGATATGAATGCAACTTTATTCGAAACCTGATTCAGTGAGCAGCTTCTCCCAAATATTCCTAAAAATTGGTTATTGTTATGGATAACGCTTCGTTTCATTCTCGGTTATTGACTACAATACCAAACAATTACACAAAAAAGCAGATATTGTTGATTTCATGCGAAATCATGACATGGAAATACCCGAAAAGATTCCAACGAAAAAGGTATTAGTGGCGACCATAAAACAACGTAATTTCAGAAAAAGTATTGTAATGATTCTGAAGCCGGCCCTGACCGTTATCTCAGACACCAAACATATGACTCACCGCGAAAAGAATGCGATCGACGAACCGCAACGAAAATTCTAGATGAGTGCCGAAACGACGAGAGAGATCTGCAGTGATCGTTGCCGCTATATAAAGCCGGCCTCCCGCTCCTAGAGGGAGTGAGTCTGTATCAAAGAAGTGAATCGTGCGTTTAAAGAAAGAATTCGAACACTGTGAAAACAAATTAAGCGTTAGTTGCTGAGTGTTGTATATAAATTAGTTGTGATAGTGAAATATTGTTAAAAATAGATTTGTTCAAGACAGTTAATTCTTTAATTAGTTACAGTATATTATTGATTCGATGTGTGAAACACGTGGCCATATTCTCTTACGTTTGCCTCCATACTATTGTGTCTTCATTCCTATTAAAATGATTTGGGCCACAATGAAAGAAAACTTGCGGAAATGTAGTCAGTCACCGACTTTGAATGCTGTGGTGCTTGACAATATGAAGCGAGTGGTGAATGAAGTAGGCAATAGTGATGTGTGGAAGAACTGTGTGGCCCACGTTATAAAAGAAGAGAACAAATATTATGTGCAAAGTTCCATAAATCCGATCGTTATTCAACCCGATGATGATTCCACCTCATCCGAATATAGAGAAGAAACATTTTGATTTTTCTAGCAATTTTGTTGGCCTCTATTATTTTGTAAATATATGTTTGACGAGAATTCGGTGTGATTATTTGTGTTTTCATTGTATTTTAGAGATTTCGACTCGGAAATCAACTACCTTGAATTTCGAAGTTTTTCATAATTACCCATGGTGGAAAAATTCAGTTTAGATAACTTTTTCATGGGGTGATCAATTGCTATGATTGTAAGAATGAGTAACTGAAAAACTACCACTGAAAAATAATATGCCGACGCCTATGTCGAGGCGGGAATTCCTTCTCTTTACTGTTCCAATTGGTATTGGAAATACTATAGCTGAGTTTTGGTACTCACCAATAATACCATATTTTTTAGTAAAACAAGGCATTTTGCTATGAACGTATATTTCATTTACATTACAGATTATTCAATGTACCGTTATAGGTATGTAATTGTTAATCATGCAGGGGTCACCCTTTCTATGGATTGGGGTGGCCATTCCAATCTTCAAATTTACGGAAAGAGATACATTTCAAATAGATAATTCACCAGGTATACCACAATTTTGGCTAGACAAGGTCCAATTCTTCTGACTATTTCAATATTGGTGCAATAAATTACAATAAACCAAGATTTGATTTTTATGGATATACTTCAAGAATTATATTACTGGAGTTTTTTTCCAACACCTATTGTATCACCTCTATACGTGTTTCGATCACCAAGTGATCATTTTCAAGAGGAAAATCAAACCAATCATACTTACAAAGTTATCCCTATTTATACTATAGATGGGTACCTGTTTTGGGTAACTGCGTCTCAAGTGGCCTAAATTAATTTGAGATTTGTTGAAACTGCATACACGTGATTGATAAATCAGAAAAGGAATCGTATTTCGTGTAAAAAAAAATTTATTTGTAAATTGTAAAGCGCTTCCGGCTGTTACGCCATCATCAGTGCGATACCTGCAGTAAGTAACATTCAATGATATTCATTTTAATTTCAGATTGAACTTTAAATTCTTTAATTCTTTCAATATTGTAGATATACTTACTCGTCAAGTATATACAAGAAGATCCTGCTGTCTTAAGGTACAACATTGTATTAGTTGAAGACTTTGAGTCAATGTCAAGCTCTACAAATATCTATTATTCTCCGCCGTATATCCAATATTGAAGTAGGTTCAGTTTCATACACCTTTTTCTTCAACTAGCCCCATGAAAAAAAAAACTCCAAAGGTGTCATTTCTGGCGAGCGGACTGTTCATTCAGTAGGATTTCGACGGCCAATCCAACGACCACGAAAAGTAGTATCCAAATAGTTTCTTACTTGTCTGGAGTAACGTGGTGGTGCGCCATCTTGTTGGAATACAATATCCATATCGAATTAATTAGGATTCGCTTCGACGATTTCAGTGTTGAGAGGAGTCAACAGTAGTTTCCAGCATATTCAAATACAGTTCTGTTGAATTTTGATCAATAAATATAGATCCTACAATATGGTTTCCCAATATTCCTGAGTTGGTGTCACTCCAATTATAGGATTGTTGGAATTGCCATATGGCAGATAAAAAGGAATATTTCTAGAAATATCGATAATAATGTGTTTGTCTTCAAGAAATTACTAAATGTTTCGCCATTTTGTAGTAATTGAAGAGATTGACTTCATATCCTAGTGTTGTGAAGTATTCGTCAGGAACTTTGAAATGATGTGTCACAAGACCCCCCTTTATTTTCAAATTTTTTTCCCAGATGACGCCCACTCGCCATCTTGAGAGTTTCATCTATCAATTTCACTTCAAAATAAAGTACTCATGCATCAATTTCATTACCGCAATTTTTTCAGTTGACCTGTTCAAAAAATAAAAGGGGGGACATTAAAGAAATGCACTGTATGCAACAAATGGAAACCAGCAATCAAGAGGAAATCGATCAATTCCCGCCAAATTCCAAATCACAGTAGAATCATATTGAAAAAATAAAAGTCCGAACTGATGAAATTCAGCATGAAACCACTTTCAAGCAATCATTATCAGTGTTTCCAGGCTTCCAGTACCGATTGCTTCAATGAGTTTGACTGTCTGAGCTATTTACTGATAGGATAGTAATTTACTTTCAGGCTAGTTTGTACTTATTCAACTATACGAATTGATTTTGAAACATTTGATAAACCCATATCAGTGTATACTGAAGACGAATCAATATTAACATTCCTAGAAGAGGTGAATTTTTCATAAGTGACTTCTAATAGAAAAACTCGCGAAAGAAGAATTTCTTAGAAAACTACAGTATTCCGTTGCTGTGAACTCCATCGATCAGATCTCAGGGACTTTTTCATACTGACAAATTCTGTGTGTTAGGAAAAGGTGCTCTTGAAATATTCATACCGTCCCAAGGGATCGACGTGCGAGTTGGTTGGGTCACCCGATTTCAAATAAGTGTATATCGAGTCCGACGTCGTCAGTTGAGTTATTGTCAGGGGGATGTAATAGAAATTTTTCTACTTGACGTGTAATTATTCTCTGAATAATTTTGTATCGCCTGCAATGTAGTAAGGAAGTTTCGACAAGAATGGATGGTAAAAGTTTGAACGTTCGAGAAGTCGCTCTGGGTGTTTCGGAAGTAGGACGCAGGAACCAGTTGGTAAAGGATGAATCTATACAGGAGTATGAAAATATAATCAATATAATACAAGATTGAGGAAATTAGGGTCGAGAATGTTATGAAGTTTGGTTGATTGTCTTTTACAATAGTTGCAATGCGTCTGAAAATGATCCCGATGCCACAATGTTTTTATTATCACTGAAAGAAGTTACATTCCATTATGGATTATTTGATTATGAGAACATCGATAGATAACATTTTATTTGTTTGGACTTTCATTGTCTAATATGATATGAATTGATTCGAATTCCCTGAAAGAATCTGTGAAAAATTAAAAAGATTAGCTGAGAAAAGAAACAATTATATTAAGAGAAAAAACTGAAATTGCAATGGAATAAAAAACAAGCAACAACCAAATAATAAAAAAATGAACTATTCACACGAGAAAAAAATTTAAAAAATATTAGCAAGAAATGAAAATTAAAAATTAAAATATTGCAAACCTAGTTACTTCATGACGTTTCGATTGTTAGTATCCACAATAGTCTTAGGGTGATACCTGGATTTATTCCTCCGAGGTTATAGGTCATTCGAGTGCTTTCACCATCCCCTCTTACCTCTCACCGCTTCATCGGTTTTAGCAGGAGCTGACCGTTTAGCGAGAGTTGGTCGTGTTCCGCTTGATTAGAGGTTTCCATATGTTGCGCATCTCTACGCTAGCCTGGCTAAATGCGTTGTTGGACAACATATATGCGGCTTCTTTGAATTATCTCCTAAACCAATGTTTAGCCCAATTGATGTTACGTTGACTCCAAACATGCTCTGCTTTTCCAGATTTTCTGGTTTTTTCTCGCTGTGTGTATTTCTTGTGTTTGGCAATGCGAACTTTCAATGGCCTTTCAGTTTCACCGATGTATGATTTTCCGCACTCGCAGGGTATCCGGTAAATGCAATTCTTGGAATGGCAGTCCGCGTTTGGAGGCCTGGTTTTCGTGACGCTGCTACGGATAGTGTTCCCAGATCTGAAGCAGGTTTTCATGTTATACTTGCACCCAATCGTTCTCATCCTTCACGACAATCTTCTGATGTGGGGAAGTACTAGTACTAATTGTGACGGCTCCTCTTCCATGTAGAGTTCTTGCTGTCTTCTAGCTGAAGCCGGTTCCACCATCACTTTGGAGTTACCATTCCGTTGAAGGTCATTTTTGATTATGCCTAGTTCCTTTCCGAGATCTTACTTTGTATTAAAAAGCCCGAAAACACGGTCTGGTAGAGTATTGATGATTCCTCTCTCATTCGATTGATGGTGGTTGGATTCCTTGTTCAGATACTGTCTCGTGTGAGTGGGTTTTCGATATACAGATGTTCCCCATTTAGCGTCGGTCCTCTTCACCAATACGTCTGAGAATGGCAATTCTTTGTGGAATTCCTTCGCCATTGTGGAAGTGATGGAATGACTTACGTTGTTGATGTGCTCCAGGAAGGTGTCTAGTTCTGCATTCCCATGGTTCCATATTATGAAGGTGTCGTCCACGTATTTCAACCAGACTCGGGGCTTTTTGTGGGCTCCTTCAATTGCCAGAGTTTCAAACCACTCCAGATATATATTGGTTATGACTGGTGAAAGTGCCTTATGAAAACCAGGCCACGAAACGCGGACTGTGATTCCCAGAATTGCATTTACCGGATACCCTGCGAGTGCGGAGAATCATACATCGGTGAAACTAAAAGGTCATTGTAAGTTCGCACTGCCCAGCACAAGAAATACACACAGCGAGGAGAAAGCAGCAAGTCAGAAAAGCAGAGCATGTTTGGACTCATTTACAAAACATCAAGTGGGCTCAAGCTGAAAAATCATTTACAAGGAGGAACAATGGCTTAGGAGAAATTTCGAAAAAGACGCATATATGTTATCCAACAACGCATTTAGCCAAGCTAGCATAGAGATACGCAACATATAGATTCCTCTTATCAAGCGAAATACGACCAACTCTCGTGAAACGGTCAGCTCCCACTGAAACCGATGAAGCTGTGAGAGGGAATAGGGGTTGGGTGAAAGCACTCGAATGACCTATAGTCATATCTCGAAAGAATGAGTCCAGTTATCACCCGAAGACGATTGTGGATAATAACAATCGATACGTCGTGAAGTAACTTGGTTTGGAATCTTTCAATTTTCATTTCTTGTTAATGATTTTTTAATTTTTATCTCGTGTATATAGTTCAAATTTTTCTTTATTTTTGCTTATTTCATTGTTATTTCAGGTTTTTTTTGCTTGATATAATTGTGATTTATTAGCTAATCTTTTTTAATTTTTTACAGATTCATTCAGGGATTTCAAATGAATTTATATCATAGTAGACAATGGATGTCCGAATCGGAGAAAGTACATTCATTTTCATGACTGAGGTGAGCACTCGAGAGTGAATAATGGAGCGCACTATCATTGACCTGAAATGCACTGTCAGTCAGAAGCGTTGACTTTTTAATAAGCCAGTAGCTGACATTGACTGTATTAAAACACCTTACTGATAATATGGATTAATATAAGTTCAACTTTTCTTGCATCTCCGCATACGGGTTGACAGTCTTTCAATTATTAATAAATTGATGAATGCAGCCATTTCTGCGTGGTAGGAAATCATCATAAAAAATAGGAATTTTCTGTTTTTGTACCATTTGTATTTGTAACTACCGTTGACTTCCATCAGGTCAGACTAATAATAAAGAAGAATTAAAAAGTGTAGCTAAAAATAACTATTATATTGAGCAAAAAAAACCTGAAATGAAATAAAAGTGAAATAAAATACATGTAAAATTGAAACAATTGAAACAATTGATTGTTGAAAAAATTAAGAAATAAAATCATAAAGAAATAAAAAAAAAATCAAGAGTTTTCCAGCCAAGTTACTTCACGACGTTTTAATTGTTGTTATCCACAATCATCTTTGAGTAATTTTCAATTTTCCGTTCAACATTCCATTTTGATTTGTATTTTATTTCACTATTATTTCTTTCATTTCAGGGTATCTTTGTTCAATATAATTGTTATTTTCAGCTATTGTTTTTAAATCTTTTTTTCATTAGTTCTTTCACGGATTTCAAATTTTATGTAATATTCAATAATGGAAGTCCGAACTAATGAAAGTCATCATGAAACATTGACAGTTACCCTCAAAGTAACTACCATTATTGCAGTTTCGTCCTACAAGGGCATTTCCAATACAATACAATACAATAAAATGAAATGGTCAACAATGTACACCTTCATATTATACCCTTACCACCAGAGTCGGTAATAACAGACGGTCCTTAATGACATTATCACCTGAGTTTTGTTTACCTGTGACAATGTGGGTACGCTGAGCTGGCAAAACTGATGAGTAGACCAGGTCAATTTAGTCATTATGTAGGTTAAATCCAATATGCTTACATTTATAAATTTCCAAAGATTCCTAATGGTTGAGTTTCCAACTCTTCCCCACATAGTGCAAAATTTTCGTATCGTTCAGATTCAGAAACTTATGGTTGCATTCCGAAGATTGGTTTGAAAATGCGAATCATTTCAATCTAGTCTGAATGACCTTTCATGTTCAGCACACCGTTTTGAGAAGTTTCGACCACATTGTCTCACATATATACTATTACACTCCGAACACTTAAGCTTATGAACTCCAGATTTCTCCATCTTGTTCGCTTCATCTTCGGCATTGAAAAAAATTGTTTATGACCTGACATTTGGCCTAACTGCAACACTCACGTTGTTTTATTTGTGAAAACCATGCAATCGTCACTGTTCTTTCACCAAAATATGTCGAAGTTACACATTTTTTTTTATATCTGATTGTTTGATCTGGGAGTACAATAATATGTTCGTATACCCACAGATCAAACAATCGAAAACTAGAAGAAAATGGTTACAATATCTTCATTTTCCAGATATCAAAGTGTGGTGAATATATATAAGTTCTACTTTCAGATTAGTTTATCCTACTCCTGATTATAGTGATTTTTGTGAGATTTTTTCATTTTGTTTGAATGCTGTTACACATTTTCTTCAAAAAAATTTGTCATAATTGGCCCAAGTTCACCGTGTACCTATCCACAAAAAATAAACCACAAGAAATTTTACAACTACAACATCAAAAACAGCCTCTGGAGTTCAATACTGAGGCATATCTATCAATCAGGTGCATCTGGCAATGTACATATATATTATGATAAAAAGACAATAAATACTTTTATTCTCCTGCTGATAATACTAATATTCTGCATGGAATGAATACTAATAGTTTGAAAGGAATCATTATCATAAAAATCTGCTAAAAAACCAACTTTGAACCTCTGGTATCAAATTAATCTTTCAAAAACATCACAAGTTGAATGGGCATATCCGAAATTTGCCCAATTCCTCATATAAGTGAAGAAAGCTTTTCACATATAATATTACTGGAGTTTTTCTCCCAACACCAAATCGTTATTTTCAACACCTCGACACGTGTTTCGATCACCAAGTGATCGATTAAAAGATTGAAACTAAGGACTAGTGCAAGCTAATCCTATTTGTGCTATACAGGTAAACCATCTGTATAGCATAAATAGGATTAGCTCGCGCTAGTCCTTAGTTTTAATCTTCCTCCTTGAAGATGATCACTTGGTGATCGAAACACGTGTCGAGGTGTTAAAAATAACGATTTGGTGTTGGGATAAAACTCCAGTAATATTCATTACTACACCAAAGGTTCCAAACAGTGCATCATATTTTCACATATAGTCAGTGGGCATACTTGAAGACTGGCTGTAAATCAAATTACCAAAAAGAACGATTCGTTCAGACCAGTCTCAAGTTACCTACAATGTAGGTCGGATGTAGATTAGGTAAGGTTAGCTCCAAAGTGAGTAGGTCTATTCGACCCTCCACCGCAACCCTCAACGGTTTATTGTGGCTCACCCTTTTTCACACTCGACCAAATAAACCCAGTTTCATAACGAAGCCGATTAGTTTGTATGGTGAGTGGTATTTCAAGTCAGATGGTAAGAGTACGGCTCTGCCAAAATCTGAAAACCTGACTAACTCCCCACCGGGGCAGGCACAAAGTATATGCTCTGCTGTTTCATCATTTTCCAAACAGGGGCGACATACACTATCTTCCGACAGTCTGAGTCTCTGCATATGATGATTCGAATGACAGTGACCTGTGAGAAGCCCTGTTAGACATCGTAGTTCATCCGTATTTTAGTCCAACAACTGATTGATATCAAGCTTCGAAGGGTGAATAAACGCCTTGGAGTGAGCCAATCCTGGGAGATTCCGCCAAAAGTCCATACATCTTCTTGCCATCCAGGTGTTCAATCTTTGTTTGGCAAAGCCTAAAGCGATGCCAATGACAGGTTCTGGTCCGATGAAGCTGCTTGCAGCAGCCTACTTTGCAAGGGATTCAGCAGCCTCATTGTCTTTCAGGTCAGTATGGCTAGGAATCCAGACGAGAGACAACCTGTTGAGTCTTCCTATCGAGAAGAGTCGTTATTGTCAATCCAACGATCTTCGTGGTATGAGCCAGGGGAGTAATTGTTTTCTAATAGGTGTCATTCCATCAATCTACAGTGTATGTTATTTGAGAATAGCCTGAACGAATTGTAGTTTAGATAGTTTGACTTTCAGAAACATTTTTTTCACGCCAGAACAAAAGCAATGTCTGCAGAAGTGTATTTTGTTAATCAAATATTCATTATTCTCTTTGATTAAAAGCTAGTCAAGAGACAGAATGAGAAAATTGTTTTTAGTAGATTGAAAAAACAGTATTTTTTGAGACTAAAATTCATCAACTTGTCATATAGTCAAGTAGTTCCAAAGTTATTCTATGGCAAATTGTAATATCTCAAAAAGTAAACCGCATTCCGAAACCATTGACTACCAATCATGAAACATCGAAATTATTTGAAACATTTACAAAAATGGCAACAGATCAGTAGATTGTATTCGTGAGACATTTTCACTCGCTTTTCGGTAAAATGTGTTCATGTCAAGAGTTTTAGCTATTTCAAAATGTGGTTATCATAATTCAAACACTCAACTCAACACATTTGAGATACTGAGAATCATCTTCAGGTCATAATATAATTGGTATTGTAGTGACACCTTTTTCAAGAGGAATATTAATTTTTTTCAGGTTGGCAACGAAGTCACATATGCCGAACTTGCACTAACTCGCCCCAACACTCTCGACACTATTAGGAATGGAGGTAACCAGTTCGGCACACTCCGCAACAGAGACGACCCTACGATTTACGCCCAAATTGACCACAATCGGAGGCCCCCAGCTACAAAATCTTCGCCCATCGTTTCACCTGCTTCTGCAGTTTTTCCTCCTTCCAAAGGTATCTACCACAGAGAAGTAGTAACGGTCCGGACGCCACTGATGGGCTGTCAACAGGAAAGTTGTGTATAAAGTGTCCTACGAGATATTTCTTGTGAATATACTGAAGTTGAGTGTGTTGTATGAGAGTCTCTGGTGAGTACGGTCTCGGAAGATTAAGAGGTTTCGGCTTATTTATGGGACAAAGTGGGAGAGTATTTCATTATGCACTCCACTGAGTTCAGAATATGGTTTATTGAAAACTGAATAGTGCAAGGATGATATCTTGGATATGATACGAGGAATTAAAAAAAACATGAACTGTTTCAAGTCACCTGAAATAGACAACGACGTTTGCTTTATAAAAAAATTGAAACTGTGATCTAGTTACACAGAGGGTTGCGTACAAAGTGAGCCAAATTCGACACTTTTAAAAGAAAACTCCTGTTATCAAACTGGACAGATGAAAACTGGTGTCTGAAGGTAAAATTCTATGGCCAACTTGATGATGAAAAAGTATTTTATCAATGGGACAACCTGTTTATTCCTGCATATTCCAATAGATCTCAAAATTATATTTCCAATAAAGTAGCACACTTGATGTTTTGCTGGAGTCATCTTTGGGATGCAGAATTTCTAAGTTTTTTCATGTAGACTTTGAAACGCACACTTCGATCAAGTAAGCTTTTGACGACACAAAGATGAAACAGAAAGAAATTGTTCAGCTTTTCACAGCAGTGATTAATTAAAACGCAGAGTTTCAATTGAACTATACTATATCTACTACTGATAAATTAAACTTCTACAATGATAATAATGATGATGAGTAACAAATCAGCTCTTCTACACACAGGCGACACCTTTTCTGAAGGCTTTTTGCGGAAGGGGTTACTTCAATAGGAGTGAGAGAAGCAAAATTTTGTTCTACTGCCGCTTTCAATTCGTAACTAGAATTGGTCGGCAATTCAAAAATAAGATCTTCCAACCTTCCCCAGAGGTAAAAGTCCATAGATGTTGGGTCCGGCGATATTGCCGGCCAATGGTTGGGTCCTTGGTTGGCTATCCAATTATTAGCAGAATTTTCAGCCAAAAAATTTCTAACAATTGCAGTATTATGAAGCTAAGCCCCTTCCCGGTAGAAATATATTTTCTGAGCTCAATTAGTGACAATTCATCAACAAGGAGTTCAATATACTGCCTTAAAATTTATGAATACCTCTGAGACTGAGAGTTCCATCATAGATAAATAAACGGGCCGATAATTTCACCACTGAAAACATCTGCCAACACACTGAATCCAAATCTTCCTTGACTTCTCTGCTCCACAATAGAATTAGGATTTTCTTGTTACCAAGAATAAGAATTGTAGTAGTTGAAAATACCGGTAATGCTCACATAAGTTTTGTCTGTCCAAATACAATTCAACGAAAAATCATATACTTGGTTAGAACTTTCCAGGCAACTACTGGCAAAAAGCCATGCGTCGTTCAAAATCTCCTGCTTTGAGTTGTTGATGAACTCCTCTGGTCCTGTGTGGCTTGAATTAGTGTCAGTTCTTGGTGGGACTGTTGATATTTTCAAATTTCGCATTGACGTTTTGGTATTATCTTAACATCTCCTATAACGACTATGTCTTAGAACTCCTTATCCCTATTTGATTCATATGATTCTAACCTTTGTTTTTCAAATTGAGCACCATCAATTAGATTGTGTCGCAATCTTGCGAAAATGTCTCTGAAAGGTTGTCTTCTCTCTGGATACTTCTCGTGATACAAATTGCTTGCTGCTTCTGCATTTTCCCGTTTTGTCTAAAACAGAATATTTATTATATCCCATTTTTCATAATTCTCATAATTCATTGAAAATGTGTTTGAAAATTGAACGAAAATTACTAATTGAAGAGCGCTTTTACTGCTCAAATCAAAATTTTACAGCTACCAGTAAAGATATGCATTCCGTTTTATCGCCACATCGTCCAAAGCCTACTTGATGAAGGTGTGCGTTTCAAAGGATTTGTTCATGTTTTGTCAATTCGTGATTCGTCACCCACCCCAAAATTTATTTTTTCGTCACCTGTACCTTTTTGACCTTTTCGCAAGTAATAATTTATTCCGCATTCGTCAGCTGGGACTACTAGGGCCATAAAAGTCCGTAAACCTAAATTCTTTTTAATGCCTATTTACAATAATATTATATTAATCAATAATCTACACTAATATTATAAAGAGGAAAGATTTGATTTTTTGTTTGAATTGAATAGGCTCAGAAACTACTGGAACTGGAACTACCTAACCTAACGCAAGGTCGCAGGTGCAAAGATGAGGTGACGAAACAAGAACACCTCAAGCAGGTATATTTTGCAGTTGACGAAACAAGAATAAAATGGGTCATAACAGGTAAAATTTCCCTAGGTGACGAAACACGAATTGACGAAACAAGAAACTACCTTTCAAAGTCTACATGAAAAAATCTAAATGCTCTGTATTTCAATGATCACTTCAATAAAACATCAAGTGTGCCACATTTTCGGAAAGTTTATTTCAAACTCTGTTAAACTATGCAGGAATATACATGTTATCACATTAAAAAAATAACTATTGATATATCTTTTGAAAAAATGAGTTTTTTACACCGATGAATTATACTACAGCCATCAGTTCTCTTTTATCCATTTTGAAAACATGAGTTTCTCTTTGGAAATGTCCAATTTGGCCCATTTGACACAAAACTCTTTTATGTTGCCCTGGGTCATTATATTGAATCTGCATCTACCAGAAAAATACTGAAAATAATAGTCACAGCTTCAATTTTGGGGTTTCTGATTCGCTTAACGGAAATTTCGGGTCATATTCATATTCCATTCACAATTTGTGAAATTGAAACAGTTGAACAGGTATTCATGTGGTTCGTGCTTTCATTTCGAATCAATCCGATATCCCTTCAAGAAATTCATACGTAAATGAAAATGAAAAGCTTTTGAACATGATTCAGTAACATAGGTTTTGGAATTGGAAATGAAAGTTATATGTATATAACCTCAAATAGTTAACTCAAAAGTAGCTGATTTGTGCACCTTCGATGTAATCACTAAGTTCACCTGAAATTTCAGTCCATGACTTATTAACATCTGTCATAAACCAATTTTTATACTCGTTTGTATGTGATACATTATATAAACATAGTTTGAATTTGTACATAGAGATGAATAAGTGTAAAATTTACGAATAGGTTATACCCCCTGATATTAAAAAAATAGGTGTAACTAATCAATGACAATATACGTATTTTTGAATTATATCTTCGTACTCTTTTTGGAATCATCTTCCCAAATATCATTCAACATATCTGTGGAATAATCTTCATATCTATACTGATAACTCGAGAAGATGCTTCAATGTTTTTTCAATCACTGTTTTACATTTCGATTTTTTATGAATGTCCATTTTCCTTCCGAACATTTTTCAAAATTTCCCTTCAGTAAAAATATAAATACTGGAGACATACGTTGACATGACCTAAATATAAGCATACATATCTTCCAAGGGTATTACCCAATACAAACTCTTCCCAAACTCAAATACATTTTTCATGTGATATTTTTGTTCAGCAACAATCATTTTGTTTCCAAAATTCTGAAAAACATTTTGTCTGAACTTTGACGATGTTCGCTTTCAAATTCTGATCAACGTTCCTGTAGTAAAGAGTGTATATTTAACAAAACTTACATGTAACAATAATAATAGTGTAAATGTCAGTGTAAGATTTTTGTAAAAATTATATAATTTTCTATCCGGATGAACGAGAGAACATATTATATAAATCAGTTGGCTGTCAAATCACATCAGTTACCTTGTGAAAATAATTCACTGGAAACTCGTAGACTATAGAGGGAAGTCAGTATATGTTATTGACACTACCAAGTATTTGATATAATTGATATGGAAATATCGCTAAACAATCATTATGAAATATTTCAAATTTAACGATTCACACAGTAACTGGTCTGTCTTGATACATACAGTAGTTAGCACAATTATGTATAAAATGTATATACACATCTTCAAATATTGTTATTTCCAATATATGTGACCATGAACTTTCATTGAAAGGAAAGAAGTGATGAAAATCATTGAATAATTCTATAAAATTTAGTGTTTTAAATCTCCAACTATGACTCTATAAGAACTATGTAACAACTGTGAACATAATATAATAATAAAGTGTTTATGCTGCGTTTGTCTTTTATTTTGAGTTCAAGTATATAGTGTACTAGCGAACCGCCTCGGCTCCGCACGGGTGCAATGCTGATTTTAAATATAAATTTACCCACGGGAAATTTGAGAGCATGGAGGGACATTGATGGAAGTATAATTTTGTTTCATGAACGCTTCTTTTTACTTCGCGGCTGGCGCCCCACTGGGAATATTCAAATATGCTTTCTTATTGCACATCTTCAATACAGGGTGTTTCAAATTCGATCATAACCATTGGGATCTCGGAAACTATGAGAGATACAAAGATGATTAAATCGGAGCAATGTTGCGCATTCACCTGACTAACAAGATGCCGTTGAGAAAATTCTCAAATTCGGAGTATATCCGGAGACATCTGGAAAAAACAGAAATTTCGGAAAATGGTTTTTATTTTTTTCTGGCTTTATTTTTCGAAGGATTCGAAAATAAGTTGCACTTCCACGTTGCCACTTTTTCCCTGCTACATAATGGTGTTTTCAGATTTGCTATCCGACGTCTCGTCTTCCGGCCACCATCATCAACTTTATTTTTCTGACGGGCAATATAGCGCCTGTTTTGAATGAAATCAGATTTCACCTTCTCAATGATGTATCATAAGTTATCATTCTTTTTCGAAAAATTAGAGACATTGAAAAATATTAATTTTTATCATAATAGGCTTTGACTTTGATGATTCTAAATTTGACATTCAGTGACATTTTGTTATTGTACAAGTTACTGAATTTGTGTCGAAAAATGGCTTCCACGAATAAAGAAAAAAGTTATATGATACAAATTTAATAAAAAATACGATAGAAACAGTGGTAGGACGTCGAAAATGTATTTAAACTTGGATCTCGAAAGACGACAACCATATCGAACTATGTTCAAGTTATTGGATCAAAATCTCACCGAGTTTTGTTCATTTGAACTGTCGAGACAAATAAATGTAGTTTGAAAAAACTAAAAAATAGGCTTTTGAAGGACATCGAACTAAAAAGTTAAAAATAATTTTTTTAAATGAACTTAATACAATAACGAACGAAAAATAATAGTATTATTGTGAAAAAAGCGACGTGCGCTTGATATATAAAAATATGGCACAAAGCGCCCGCGTTACTTTCAATTTGTATAACTTATATTCTTTAAAATAATAACACTTTGACAATAATATTTTATTTTCGACAATATCTTTTAAGTTGTGTATCTTATATTTCTTAGAATAAAAACACTTTGTCAATGAGATCTTCAACAATAAAGTACATTTTGATTTGATTTGATGTGATTGCAATAATTGATAGTTGCGTACAGCGCCTTCTGTCTACGAATAAATCAAGAAATATCAATTAGGTTACGAACAGCGCCATCTGCCCGCGAATAAATCAAGCAATAATGCCGATAATTCTGTCAATACACATCCCGATATTGGGAGTTACACACAAACATGCATACAAACAGTCATACATACATACATACATACATACAGGTGAAGCTAATATAAAGCGTGTAAAATACGGAGACAGAATGGAGCAGGAAACTAAATAAAATTCAATAAATGAGGTATAATGAGGTAATTTAGACATTGTGTCCTTTTCATTAATAATTAATAATCCGCAGATGACACGAGCCCGGGGAAACCTACACGTGAAAGTTCCTCCGAAATGCCTAATTGTCATACAAGTGTTTGGAGACATCTCAATAAAAGCTGTTCAAAATGTTTCAAACTACACGTATCTCAAAAATTGCATCCAGATGATCCCGAAAGGCGATTAGAATTTTGTAATTGGCTAATAAGAAGACGTGATTTTCCTGTTTGCCTGGAATTACGAATTGTGGGATATTCAACCGAAATTACGAACAAATTTGGAGCCTAAACAAACCCAGGCATTTCCGAGAAATTCGATCTTAAGTGCGATTTAGTATTAATGTGTGACCAGGAATTTAGAAAGATAGAATTTTGGGTCCTCATTCATTTGACGGAATTCTGCGTGGAGAAACTTATCATCAGTTCTTAATGTCGATTTCCGAAGACTATTTGGGTAATCTACCTTTGGCTAACTATAACAACATCTGATTTCAACATGATGGTGCTCCACCGTACACTACCAGACGAGTATCTAATTACCTAACTGAAAGGTTTAGTGATGAATGGATAGGGAATAATGGACCGGTGAGGTGGCCAGCAAGGTCTCCAGACTTAAGTGTTATGGATACATTCTTATGGGGTACACTGAAAAATAGAGTATATGTTCAGAGGGAACATCAAAATATTGGGAACTTTCAACACAGCATTATTAGAGAGTTCGGAAGATTGAGGAGGAAGGAAATCAATCGTGCAGTGAATAATATTCGAAGAAGGGCACCGTTTTGTTATCATGAATAAGGCCAGCATTTTGAGAATTTGCGAGTCTTATAACGTGGAAATATTTGACCCAATATTATCAGACCGTTCGGAAGATTGAGGAGGAGGGAAATCAA
This sequence comes from Leptinotarsa decemlineata, assembly GCF_000500325.1. Taxonomy (NCBI): domain Eukaryota; kingdom Metazoa; phylum Arthropoda; class Insecta; order Coleoptera; family Chrysomelidae; genus Leptinotarsa; species Leptinotarsa decemlineata. The sequence goes on along the minus strand of NW_019290582.1, from coordinate 69,597 downwards.
TCGTGCAGTGAATAATATTCGAAGAAGGGCACCGTTTTGTTATCATGAATAAGGCCAGCTTTTTGAGAATTTTCTGTGATTTACTTTTATCTTTATATTTTAGTTGATTATTGTTATTTGTTCAAAGTTCCATTTTCATTGATGAAGACACAATGTCTAACTTACCTCATACACACCTCAGTTATCAAATTTTGATTGTTGATTCTGTCCCCGTATTTTTTCATTACCTTTCCAAGCGAACCAAACTCGGTAAAATTTTGATCCAATAACTTGAACATAGTTCGATGTGGTTTTCGTCTTTCGGGATACAAGTTTGAATACATTTCCGATGTCCTTACACTGTTTCTGTCGTATTTGTAATAAATTTGTATTATATTTCTTTTTCATTCATTCGTGAAAGCCATTTAGAAACATAAAAGTCAAAGCCTATTATGATAAGAATTAATTTTTTTCAATATCTCCAACTTTTTTGATAACTTATAATACATCAAAGAAAAGGTATAATCTGGTTCTATCCAAAACAGAAATAATCCAATGTAGCGCCCATAAGAAAAAATATTGTTAATGATGGAGGACGGAAGACCAAACGTCGGGTAGCAAATCTGAAAACACCATTATGTAGCAGGAAAAACGTGGCAATTTGGAAGTGCAATTTATAAAATGTAATTCAGACAGATGAAAGGACTTTTACGAATTATGGGATATTCAACCGAAATAACGAACAAATTTGGAGCCTAAACAACCCCAGGCATTTCCGAGAAATTTGACCTTAAATGCGATTTGGTATTAATGTGTGAGCAGGAATTTAGAAAGATAGAATTTTGGGTCCACATTCATTTGACGGAATTCTGCGTGGAGAAACTTATCATCAGTTTTTAATGTCGATTTCCGAAGACTATTTGGGTGATCTACCTTTGGCTAAATATAATAACATCTGGTTTCAACATGATGGTGCTCCACCGTACACTACCAGACGAGTATCTAATTACCTAACTGAAAGGTTTAGTGATAAATGGATAGGGAATAATGGACCGGTGAGGTGGCCAGCAAGGTCTCCAGACTTAAGTGTTATGGATACATTCTTATGGGGTACACTGAAAAATTGAGTTTATGGTCAGAGGCAACATCAAAATATTAGGAACCTTCAACACAGCATTATTAGAGAGTTCGGAAGATTGAGGAGGAGGGAAATCAATCGTGCAGTGAATAATATTCGAAGAAGGGCACCGTTTTGTTATCATGAATGAGGCCAGCTTTTTGAGAATTTTCTGTGATTCACTTTTATCTTTATATTTTAGTTGATTATTGTTATTTGTTCAAAGTTCCATTTTCATTGATGAGGACACAATGTCTAACTTACCTCATACACACCTCAGTTATCAAATTTTGATTGTTGATTCTGTCCCCGTATTTTTCATCCAATAACTTGAACATAGTTCGATGTGGTTTCCGTCTTTCGGGATACAAGTTTGAATACATTTCCGATGTCCTTACACTGTTTCTGTCGTATTTGTAATAAATTTGTATCATATTTCTTTTTCATTCATTCGTGAAAGCCATTTAAAAACATGAAAGTCAAAGCCTATTATGATAAAAATTAATTTTTTTCAATATCTCCAATTTTTTTGATAAATTATAATACATCAAAGAAAAGGTATAATCTGGTTCTTAGCAAAACAGAAATAATCCAATGTAGCGCCCATAAGAAAAAATATTGTTAATGATGGAGGACGGAAGACCAAACGTCGGATAGCAAATCTGAAAACACCATTATGTAGCAGGGAAAAAGTGGCAATGTGGAAGTGCAATTCACTTCCGAATCCTTCGAAGAATAAATAAAAAAAATCAAAACTATTTTCCAAAATTTCTGTTTTTTCCAGATATCTCGGGATATACTACGAATTTCAGAACTTTTTCAACGGTATATTGTTAGTCAGGTAAATGCACAACTTTGCCCCAATTCAACCATCTTCGTATCTCTCATAGTTTCCGAGATCCCAATGTTGGGGATCGAATTTGAAACACCCTGTATGGAACGAACCTGCATTCAAAATTTCAGCCTTCGATAATATACGGGTATGGACAAACAGTGATGTAAAGGTAACTTTACTTCATGAACCAGCCTTTTTTCCCCGCTACTGGTGCCTCAGTTGGAATAATTAAAAATGTTTTCCTATTGCACATCTACAACATAATACGAACCTACATACAACGAATTGACACGAGCCATCCTGAGAAAGTCATTCGATATTGGGACTGTAGAAAAACATGAAACACTTCATTTGAAACCTATTTCAACCCTGTAAAAGATTTGACACATCAACGAAAATAAATGTTACAGAAAAAAAAATACTGTTTTGGGTGGTTATTGAATTTCACTGAAAATGAAACAGAACAAAAAATTGACTCCATCGAATGTTCGAGTAGAGCACAATCCACATACATATAATATGAACAAGCTTTGTTTCCTCCCTTACATTTTGAAAATTTTCAGGTGATAGTAGCCAACAGCACCTAGTAATTTTTTTCGTAAATTCATCTACGGTATTTGGCCGCGACTCATAGCCTTCTGTTTTCAATAATCCCCAAGTCAAATCGGGATATCTTGGTGGCTTTTTGTAGAACCTCTTCTTTCAATCCAGCAATTCCGAAAGTTATCATCCAAGAACTGTCGCATTTGTACCACGCGACAAGGAGAAGCCCCATCTTGTTAAAAACTCCCTCATTTCGCAAAAGATAATCTAACTGAATGGCGTTGTTGATATTTGGCATAACTTGATTATTCTGTGAACTGAAATATTCAATTTATGGGTATATCGAGTGTCAATTAAACGTGCCAAATGGGACTTCAATATCTCCAGTATCAAATGGGTGCAAAAACTGCTTATTTTTCATCAAGGCAGCGTAACCTCCAGAAATATACTTTTATTCATAACTAACGTTACTGCAATTTCATCCAATAAGGATATTTTCCTTTTCAATGCCATAGATAAAGTGGACAAGTTGGAGAAATGTGGAGTCTATAAGCTCAAGTGTCCGGAGTGTAATAGTGTTCATGTGGGAAAATGCAATCGAAATTTCTCAAAACGGTACGCTGAACATGAAAGGTCCTTCAGACTAGGTAAAAATGATTCGACGTTTGCAAACCATTCCTTGGGATGCAACCACAAGTTCCCGAATCTAAACGATACGTAAATTTCACACTATGCAAGGAAGGGTTGCGATCTCAATTATTTGCAATCCTAGAAAATTCATAATCTACTAGCTGAACAATTTGCATCCCACTCCACAGTGGATTTTCTGGAAAAGGCACCACCGGAGGATGTAACCTGATGAATGATCAAATCGATTTAGTTTACTCACCAGTAAATTGTAAATTCAGGTACTCAATCAAGCCAAGTACCTACAGGGGTGCTATATATAGGCCAATTTAATGAACCATTGTTAGTTTAATGTTTGAAAGTTTAAAAATGTCCTCATAAGATGAAACTGCAGTAACGTTAGTTACAAATAAAAGTTGTAAAAAACATATAAAGTTTCAATTCCCTTTCCTTCATTATGATTTCCTACCACGAAGTAACGACTACATCCATCAATTTCTTTGCTATAAAATATGTTTTTTTTCAATATATCGCAGAGATACAAACCCAATCCGCATTAGTTTCATTGATATTTTGACTGAGTTGTTGAAAAAATCCGCATTTTCATCACCCATTCGAGACGCCTCCAACTCTTACTGAGATATATTCACGGAATCGTCGTTAGTTTCAAACATTTTCCATTTAAAACTGAAAAGCGAGCAAAAACGCAATTCAAATTCATTGGCATTGCATGTGCATTCAAATGAATGGAGTTCAGCTTGAAGAAGAGCATCAAGGAGCGGAAAACTCCAAGTAGACACGCAATGTTGTTGTCAGATCCAGAATAATAGATAGCAGAGATGAAATGGGATGAACCATGTAATAGAGGTTTTCTTGAGAAAGTCAATTCCTGTCATAATTTTGTTTACAGGATTTTGAATTATTTCATATGTTTTTGTCAATCGTAATTCAATACATTGAAACGTTGGGGTATGTGTTACTAATATAAGTTTTCAAAATATATTTTATTGATATATGGCCAACAAATTGCATGGGCGGAAAAGTTTCGGGCCTAACACATAGATGGCGCTAGTCCTATAGTATTCATCACTTTTTCAGACAGTACTAACCTTCAGCTGTTGAAATTACATAATATTCTGCTCATGAGATTGTGAGTTACTGTCTTAAGAGTGACAGTAATTTTGTTGTTTTCAAAACAATGAATCAAAAACATTTTCGTGTTTAAATTTCACACTGCTTCTTGATGGGAAAAAATACCGTTCAAGCGAAGCAATGGTTTAAAATTTGTTATAAGGAGTCCACTTCATCAGAAATAACAATTAAACGTGGTTTGCTGACTTCAAACGTGGTCGTAGAGACACCGATGAGGCAGAAGGCAGTGGACGTCCAAATGAGGCAGTAACACCAGAAGTGATAAAAAAATTCACAAGAACATTATGAATGATCGGAAAGTGAAGTTGTTAGAGTTTTCTGTTAAGAGTTGTAAGAGTACTCAAAAAATGTGTTGACTTTATACTGCAAGAGCTATTGACTATGAGAAAGCTATGTTCAAAGTGCGTGCCGCGCGAGCCCACTGTTGACCAAAAACAAGAACATCTTGATGATTCTGAGCAGTGTTAGGCCATGTTCAAATATTTTTGCGTCGATGTATGATGGCTGAAACATGGATACATCAATCCACTCCGAAATCGAAACTATCGTCATTTTAGTGTAGAGCAACTGACGAAACTCGTCCAAACCGCCCAAAAGCACAAAAATCTGCTGGAAAGGTTACGGCCTCGGTATTTTGGGATGTGCGTGGTGTAATATTCATTGACTACTTCGAAAAGGGAAATTATATAGCGTTAGTGAAGCATTTGAAAACCGAAATTGTGAAAAAACGACCCCAAATATAAAAAATAAAATTAGTTTCATCAAGACAATGCACCGTGTCCCAAGTCAATTAAAATAATAGCAAAACTACATGAATTGAATTTTGAATTGCTCCTATATCCACTGTATTCGCCAGATTTGGCTGCCTGCGACTACTGGCTATTTGCAGACCTCTAACAAATACTCACCGATGCTCAAATGAAGAGGTTATTTTGAAGCAAAAAATGAATCGTTCTGTTCAAGCGGCGCAGAAATGATTGAGTGGCTCTTGATGAAGATCATGTTGATGAATGAAGCCAATTTTTGACCTTACAGGGAGGTCAATTGGAGACGTAAACTCGACATCCATCTCCTCTGTAGACTCGCTTCTGAATTAAATTCAGAGGGAGGTCAGTTGGAGTCGTAAACTCGACATCCATCTCCTCTGTAGACTAGCCCCCGAATTAAACTCACAGGGAGGTCAGTTGGAGTCGTAAACTCGACAACCATCTCTTCTGTAGACTCGCTCCTGAACTAGATTCACAAAGAGGTCCGTTGGAGTCGTAAACTCGACATCCATCTCCACCGTAGACTCGCTCCTGAACTAAATTTACAGGGAGGTCAGTTGGAGTCATAAACTCGACATCCATCTCCTCTGTAGACTCGCTCCTGAACTAAATTTACAGGAAGGTCAGTTGGAGTCATAAACTCGACATCCATCTCCTCTGTAGACTCGCTCCTGAACTAAATTCACAGGGAGGTCCGTTGGAGTCGTAAACTCGACATCCATCTCCTCTGGAGACTCGCTCCTGATTTGAATGTACAGAGGGGCCAGTTGGAGTCGTAAACTCGACATACATCTCCTCTGTAGACTTGCTCCTGAACTAAATTTACAGGGATGACAGTTGGAGTCGTGAACTCAATATCCATCTCCTCTGTAGACTCACTCCTGGATTAAATTTTACAGGAAGATCAATTGGAGTCGTGAACTCGACATTCATCTTCTCTGTAGACTCGTTTCTGATCTAAGTTTACAGGGAGGTCAGTTGGAGTCGTAAGCTCGACATCCATCTCCTCAGCGTCAGAAAGAACTTTTGAGTTTACTCTGTCCATAAAGGTCCCACGAGTAGCTAGGGAAAGTAGGTCAATCACGGCAGAGCCCCGCATTACTGTGACAAGGCGATACTACGACGAGAGGGCGCCCGGTATCTCGAAGGTTCCGTAGGGACAGCTGATAGGCTCAGTGTCATTCATCATTTCGACACGGATACACACACCTTAGAATTATGCCATCGTTGGGATGCCATTCTGTTAGGGAATAACAGAACCACAAGTGATTCTGTCATTTCCGTATCTAGTGGGGTACATGGGAGCAGGCATCCCATGGCCGGTTTGCTTAACCCCCACATCCCAAGTCAATGCACTCGCCGAAAACAGCATGCACAGTGGTTCAGGCAGTGAAAGATGAACAAGGACAGCCAACCCGCCTCACAGTTACTAACTTGAAACCTATTAATCCAGTTTATTGTATGATTTTCACTATAAAAGTGTGTAACGGTTCATTTATGAGAGACTGGGACAACCTATATATACATTTCGATAGTAACGAACATCGAGCAGAGAAAAGAGTCGGTGCTCATTGATAAAATAAATTTCACACTCCGTGTACCTATTTAACTTCAAAGGCCTAAAAAGAAACTACGGCCTGAAAGAAGGAAATAGATCAAGGAGGATTAGATTCAGATGATAATACACCGTTAACGTTAAATTCAATCGATTCAACCTTATCCGGAAAATTTAGCTTCCATCTATATCATGATCGTTCACTGCCTGCTATGTCGTTGTCCGATTGTCTACCTTGAAGCCGATGTCCATTATATAAGATATTCTATGCGAGATAAGCCACTAACTAGCGTGGTTGAGGATAATTTTCCTAAAAAATTTCGATCTGGTCGTGTCTGCAATTTCAGGAAGACTCGTGAAATATCACCGCTTCCGGATATATAAGTGATGATATATGAAAACCTACTTTTTCAGACAGAGTGAGTACCTTCAGGTCTTCTCCTTCAATGTCAAGTGGAGTATTGAAATAAAGAACGAAATATCTAACAGCATAGTGATTCACCAAGGGGTTCCGAAAGTTAGTGTACTGGGACCACATGTATATACATCGTATACCTGTATAATCCTCCTTAATCTTTCCAATGATAATTTTCATCTATAAGTTTTAATAAATCTTATTTGAATTGAAGGGGTAACATTTTTAGGAGTGAATACTTTTTGGGCAAGAAAGTTTTTGACTTTCTACTACTCCATCCTGATACAAAAAAGGGATGAGAGAATCTTCCAAAGAAAGGAAGAAAGTAATCAATTTGAAACTCTATACATGAATGTGTAGATCATGCAAAGAACTTTCAGACACAAACTGAAAGAAAGTCCTCCTGAAACAGCTACTTTCATATAAACATTGAATTACACGAAAGAAAATAATTCTTTCCAAACAAATACTTTTATATGAACACTGAATTAATCAGAAGATACTTTTCTCTACTCAGTTTGTATTTCAAACATTCGTTGTGAAATAAAAATCAGATATCATTCACATGAGTTCTACTTTAAATGAATGATAACAATTTGCACTTATATGGTATACATCGATGTTCCGTCATAAGGCACTTGCCCTAAGGCTCTTCAGTACCAAATTGGATAACATTATAGAAAATACACACATTTTATTCATGAGTTACGATTTCTAATAAATCTTCTGCTGTATTATTCGGTAGAGATAGTCAGAAATATGAAGCTTTGAGTGAAATGCAGATAATCTTGAGGGCTGATATGCTGACTCTCAGAGATAGCTGCAAAAATTAAGGTTTACTCATAGATTCCAAATTACATGTTACGGAAAAACTTCGAACGGCCTACGCGTCGTTGGAGTTGGTATATCTCAGAGACTGTATTTGAGTTTGGAAGTGAAGAAAATGTTGAGCGATACTATGATATTGTCCCATTTCAATCACTGTGACATTGTGTATGGTTCATGTAGGTATAGATTGTAGTGACATACGTCGAATCCAAAAAGTTCAAAATTGTTGCCTTCGAATAATGTATCACATTAGGAGAAGAGAAAAAATTTCCCAAAAGCTGAAAGACGCGGGATAGTTGAGTTTGTATAACAGACGCAAATTACACGCTCTCACTTTTAACTATAAAATAATGAAATTCAAAAATCCTGAATATTCATATAGAAAAATTTTATACAGGACAGATGTGAATAACGTCAGTCTTCGGAGACAAAATATGATTTATATTCCTGCACACAATAAAGAAATTTATAAAACGTCATTTACCTACCAGATATCTCTTCACTGCAATCTCCTGGATGTTCCCGATTTCTCTACGGCAATCCACCCTTTCAAAAAAATGAAAAAAGCATTCGTTTGGGAAGCAATGAAACAAGATTTTTTTTAGAATATTTCCTTAATTATATTTGACTTCTATTTATATACTGGTGTAACTATAGCTAGAATGTTTATTTATTCTCATTTTGGTTCATGTGGAAGAATTGGTTTTAAGACCTAGCATAATCCATTTATTTACCTCGGTATGTGATCCAAAGAATATTTTATGTTATGGTAAATGATAAATCATTATTATTATTATTATTATCATTATCGATAAAATGTCTATATTATTATCTGAAATATACGTCTCATGTGATAACATCATACAGTATTAGTGTTCCTTTCACACTCAACTTCATATCATGTCTTGTTTTCCGTTGTATTCTAAAATGGAAAACGAATCCGTGCAATAAAAACGACTACAAACGGCGAAATTCCACTCAACAAATTTTTCACCCAATATACTTTCAAACTATAGGTACCCAGTTGATACCTACTCATTTATTCATTATTTGATATTCTACCTCTGGTAACAAGATATTTTCGTCGAATACTGATGTAAATAAAATTTCCCGATGGACCTTTCAGCCTGACAGTCTCAAAAATCAATTTCTTTTTATTTCCAAAGATTCGCGATAGGACGTTTATTCGAAAAGATGTGAATCAGAAACAGTATATTCACTGACAAAGGAAGTATCAATCGATAATGCACTGTCAAAGTCTTCTCATTTAGAATGGAAATACGTTTTCTTTTGGATAGTATAACAAATAGAGAAACGTGTGACTCAGGAAGATCTCATTCGAGAATATGCACAAGATGTTATTGAAATACATTTTTCGTTCTCGTTACATGCGTGATTGATAAAAAAAAGTCATGTGTCTCATGAAAATATCAGAACTATCATGAAACTGGCCGGATTCTCTTCTTTCTTAGTATCGAAAATGATGATGTATAGATAGATTAACGGTCTCTCATTATTTCAAGTAGTAAGTAGATATTTATTCAACAAAAAATAAATCTTTATGCACAGGTAATACAAAAATCAGATTGATCAACAATTGGATAGATATGAATTCTGATGAATTATATGAAAATATGCATGTAGAATATGAATTCACAGATTTTCCAAGCATTTGATATCAGGGGATATATTTTATCCTCATAAGGTTTCATTTGCACTCATTTGCACTTCTAGGCACTCCTCAAATTGTCAAAAATAAGCAAAACGTTAACTTCATCCTAGTTGCATAAAATTTGGCATATGGATATAAAATTGCCGAAGTCATAACTTTTTCAAGTAACTTTTTGTTAAATTCCATTTTTTTCAAAAAAAAGTTGAATTTGACAAACACTGAACGTCAATGGGTCGCAGTTGGCCGCATCATCTTGAGTTAAATCTAAAGCACAAACAAGGGCCGATGTTAAACTTCATTGAAACTTTTCGAAAAAAAAGTTTCCCATCCGGAGAGGTGAATTGTAAGATGCTCAGGGTTGCCCCTTTCCTTCCATGCAGACCTACGACTTAGTAGGTACGTGTGGCAGATACCCAACGAAAAAACAAACAACCCACCCAGCTAATGCCGCGCAGAGAGTTGAAGTAAAACCATCAGGCACCTTCGACTTGGAAGATCAGTCGCAAATTATTTCCCACAATGAAAAGCAGAAATTAATGTCGATGGGGTACCTTATGAAACCGCCTTGCACCAAATTCTTGAACGGCGTACGCGCAATCTGTCTCAGGTGGAGGAACAAACCCCCCACGAGCTGGTTAGCAAACGTTTGCGCTCAAGTGACGATTCACCAAAACCAGAGGCGAAAAAGCCCTGCATGGTTGAATCTGAGGAATCTTCAGGTGTAGCTAACGTGCAACAAAACCCTTCATATGGAAAGGTTGTCGGGGGTATCAAGGTGAGAATCTCGCACCTTGACTATCCGACTACATCATTAACGATGGAACAGCAGAAAATATAATTACTGCCTTGTAGTGTGTTATCAACAATGCGATGGCCCTGTAATTTTTAGAGACTCCAAACGAAGAATACTTTTTAACTCCAAACTACAAAATAGAAATGAGGCCTTTTTGTACTAATATGGCACATTCATTGCGCCGAGATCATTTTCCAACCTGGTAACATCTCCTCCGCTCACTCTCTCAATCAAAACAATCATGAAGATGACTGTCGACATCCCCTCTTGCCGTGAATCCCAAATTGAAATGCAAATTTTTGTTAACCACGTTAAACACGGCTCTTAACACCCCAATAATTGTATGCGCAAATATGCAAGCTAGTTGGTGCAGAGTTTCCAAAGTTGCTGGCTTAATAATTTCAATTCGGGTGTATAATTAGTGTTCAGCTCGGTGTGATATAGGAAAGCAGGGTGGAAATTATCGGAATGCGTTCTGATAATTTCCACGGTACCGTGACGATTCGAAACGGGTCGGTAGTATAGAGATTGGAGATGGATTTCCATTTGATCGATGCGGAACACGCAATAATCAACTAGGCTGTGTATGAATGTCGTCAATCAGAATAGTGCGCGATTATTATGTTCGAGGGGAGTGATGGCTTTATTCTCTAGAAATTGACAGTTATACGGGGCTTTTAAGACCAGATTATCAGGGATTACGAACCGAGAGATAATTTGTGATAGCTTTACCGCATATCGAATTACGTGTTTGTTATTCCAGTGACACCATACTGCCGCGTCATTCGTAACAGATTGGTTAAAGCGGAACGAAACTATATTTTCGTCACCCCTTCATGTCTCTTCTCATATATACATTACTAGTTGATGACCGCGGCTTCGCCCGCGTAGAATTTGGTTTGTCACATTGAGTTTCGTGACAGACCACTTCAAACAAGTAGTTACAATATTTTTTCATCAACCCAACACTTCAGGTTTTCAACATCAAAACTGACGAAATTCAATACAATCTTTGAACCCTTATTTTTCCTCTTTGGAAGTGGAAATTCCTTATTCCGTTTCTTGTTGCTCATTAACGCTATACAAGTTTCTAGGTTCAGTAGCTTCGACTGAACGTTGATATAAAAGTGAGCAACAGCTAGTAATGAATATTTTCACTTCAAAAATACAGTAACTGAAAAAATACGACAACTCTACTGAGTTATGAATAGCTTCAAATCTCGAATTATGTTACCTATAAAGAAATTCGCGAAACTAACATAACCGTCAACGACTTCTGCCCTTATGCGTTTGCCCGCGTTCGGGTCGCATTCTCGGCGTTGACGCATCGTTGCTTAGACCACCCCTCTACCCCCTTGCATCATCCTCCGTCGTCTTATAGAAGATGCGATGCATAATGGCATACTGCGTTGAGTCAAGCAATCTTATCGTGCTAACTTTTATACGATCCATGAAAATCAATTACTGTACAAAACGAAGTTCATCTATATTAAATACTTAAAACGATAACTGTATCAGTTTTATTGAGAATTTGACAAATATTCTTGAATGTGCATTGTAGAAAAGTGGTTACCACATAAAAGGTAGAAGATATAGGCTACCGCGGACTTTCATTCAGAACTGTTTGGGAAAAACAATCTGACGATACATTATCTTCTGTAACTCCAACGGTATAGGCAGCGTAAGCCAAGATAGCTCTCAGGGAGCAAAAATTTTTTCGACTCACTCCATACTCATCGTTATATCATGACCAAAACCTTCGTAAATGGTATCCTATATGTTATTCTCGTGTATAAGCTGTATTTATGTAAAGTTTGAGCTAAATCCTTTCAGTCGTTTAGGCGTAAAGAGCCACAAACATATATACATACATCCATCCTGACAAAGTTCTACAATTATATCATATAGATAGATTCATCAATTATGCAATGATTTTACTTGAGTCTATAATTTCCCAAATTTCCAGAAAAAACACAAGCACTACAGAAAAATCCTTATGGCACTCTAAGAACCGTGCCTGTGCGAAAGTAGCGATTCACATTGGATTTGAATAGCTGGGGATCAACTCCATTTGGAAAAAGGTATCCAGGAAGTTCATTCCACAAAAACGTAGTTCTCCAAATGAAAGAGTTCTTGAACAGTGAATTTCGAGGTACACTGAGTTGAACCTCAAGACAATTAGCAGACACAGTTCTGATATGTACCGCTCTTGGTAGAATCAAATGTGTCAAGTTACTTGAACACTTCCCGTGGAAGTATCTATGGAAGAGACAGAAATCTCCAACTTTACTTCGATGTTCTAGAATCTAGACTATCAAGGTTTCAAAAGATGTTCGCGTCTTCAATCAGGAAAGTGGCTCTTTTTCAGATGGAATCCAGCAGCTTCAGGACATGCTTAGGGTCGGAGCTCCATGTATGAGACCAATAATACTCCACAGATGGTCTGATCTGAACTTCATGAAGTATAAATTTTTTTTTGAAGTGTGTACTGTTTTCTGCTTCGGAACAGTGTTCCAAGGTTTTGAGAAGTAGCCTTTGCAATTTCAGTGACATAATTGTGCCAACGCATATTTGACTCCATTTTAACACCCAACAAACTCATCGAAGCAGAGAGCGGAATTGTCTGTCCTGACATTATTATATGCGGTGGGAGATATTCATCTTTTTGGAGAAAACCGATGACTGGGTTTTTGTAGCATTGAACTGAACCTGGTTCCTTTGACTCCAATTCGAAATCACTTCCTAATCTTCATTGAGATATGCAACCTCCTGCTGGCGGTGAAGATGTGCATCCGAAGCCGATGTCCTGAAATCCAAATGAACTGACGAGACAGGTGTGCTGTCCTCAGCAAAACGATATATGGGATTCTTGGTGTTTTCCAATAAGTCATTGATATATAGGGTTGGAGACAATGTGGATCCCTGGGGATACCAGCGTTGATGGTGAAAGTATTCAAGATATATCCATCGACGGCCACTTGCAGGAAACGTTCTTTGAGGATGTTGAAGATTCATAAACAAAAATGATTCGACAAGTTATAGAAACGAAGTTTGGCTAGCAAACCCTCCTGCCACACATTGTCAAATGCCTTAGAAATATCAAGGGCAACAGCTCTTGACTCTCCATGTTTCTCGTTATTTCAAATATGGGTAACAGACAATAGAAGATCTAATGTTGATCTTTGTTCCCGAAAGCCATAGTGATGATCGCTCAATATGTTAAAGCCTTCCAAATATTTGAGGATATGATGGTTTATGGTTTTCTTCATGATTTTTCAAAAAACCACTGACGGCAAAGCGAATGGTCTATAGTTTCGTCATCCATATATCTATGCCATTACAAAAAATATTTGAATAAAGGATGTTCAACGATCGACTTTACTAGGTTTCCCATGAAGATTTCCTCAAGGAAAGGGCTCAACGGATTTTCCATAATTGAACCTCTTGTATAAATAATTTCAAGGGAAGTGTTCAAATGACTCGGCACATTTGATTCCACTAAGAGCGGTACCTATATATCAGAATTAGGCGATAGACTGTGACTGCTTATCGTCCTAAGAACGTTTGTCCAAATGAATGTTATCTCCAGTAATTCATATCCATCCTGAATCGCTTCTTTCGCACAGGCACCGCTCTTAGAGCGCCTTAAGGATTTTTCTGTAGGGCTTGTGTTTTGTCTTGGAAAAAAATACCTAGGTTAGTTTATAACTCCCTCAGACACAGGGTGCCGGAACAGCTGTTAGCTGTTAATGTTAGTGATGTGTAAATTGTGAAGTAATATTTAAACTGTACCTATTCAATTGAAACAATTTCTATTATATTTTTTTCTGCACACTCATCTGCATCTGCCCTCAAGTTGCCATTCAGAATGAACAAATGTTAACTATTTTCGAAGTGAATCTTCAAGGCAAAACAATAAAGATTGGGTTGTTCGACATAACATTTCTCATATGGTCACCTAAAATCTCAAAGGATGATAGATTTTCAACTTGAAAATATTTTTAGTGCCGGCAATATCGGTCATACTGATTCGTATTACCCGCAAGTAAAATTAGCAAGTGGAACTATTAGAAAATAATGGGGTACCGGATATTGAGGAATGTTCCTCCTGACGAAAATCAAGTAGTTTTCATAAAAGAGCTCTAAAACAACGCATTTCAAACTTATCATTTCAACCATTTCTTTTAAAAAATTATTTGAATACTCGAAAAAGAGGAATGAAATAATGCATTCAACATTTAAAGGGATTCATTTCTATTTCACTGTTTGGCAACATCGGTTATAGCTAATAAAGGACAATGAATCTGTTACCTGTATGAGACAAACAAAGATGACATATTTCAGAGGCGTGCTGTTCTGTTTACTTATCTTCCGAGTTCCGAGGCATTCTGTGACAAATGGCATTTTGTGCACCTAACCTATCTTCCTCTATATAAATAAATAACAAAACAACTTATGATGTACTGTTTGGAACCTTTGGTGTAGTAATGAATATTACTGGAGTTTTTTCCCAACATCTTCAAGAGGAAGATCTTCCTCTTGAAGATGATCACTTGGTGATCGAAACACGTGTCGAGGTGTAAAAATAACGATTTGGTGTTGGGAAAAAACTCCAGTAATATTCATTTTTTAACAAAACAACTGTTGTTTATGTGGCTTGTGGAGGTGGTATTAAACTATAATCTATATTTTGCCCCAATTGGTGGCAAAGTAGAATATCTAGGTACGTATAAATTATTTCAACTTGATATAGGCGCTGTTGCCGGTATGTGAATTAGAAACAAATCCCTTTTAAAATTAAAACCCAACATTTGAGACATCAATTTGAATACTTTTCGAAGGGGATTTGAAAAACTCATGAATTAAACTCAACTTTATTTTGTTCAAACTTGCATTTGCTGTAATAACCCAAATTGAGGAACTTTCCCCATTGTCTAGAACTTATCAAAAGCTACCTCAATAAGCACCAACAATGTGTTAAGATTAAAGGAGCCGACAGTAAGTTCAGGGTTTGCCTCAGGGTACAGTGCTAGGGCCTATTCTTTTCTCGATTTATGTGAATGGATAATTTTCAATACAGTCTGAAGGAAAAATAATTAGCTTTGCGGATGATACGGTATTTCTTTATAAGAAACAAGACTGGACCAGTCTGAAAAGATATTTCAGACTGGTCTTTAATAAAAACATTTTTCGACAACGGATCACTAACTACTAATTATCGATATTGATTGATAAAACGTTCTTTCTACCCTTTACCACATATGAAACAACCTTGCCAAATTTTCAACTACTCATTTTGCCAAGTAACCTACGAATATCTTCTGTAAATACCATCAAATACCTTGGAATTATGATAGATACACATATGCGATGGGATCATCATGTGAATTTGGTCCTCGAAAAGCTTCGCTTTATTCTCCATAAATTCCAGCAATTAAAGGACATTCTTGATCTGAAACAGAATAAAAAATATATTACAGTTTAGTAGAAATTCACCTGAGCTACGCTCTTCTAGACTGGGGAGAAATATCTGAAACTCACCTATGCCCACTCAGCGTTGTTCAAAAGCGTTTCTTTAAACTGATGTTATCCAAAATTTCAAAATTTTCAAATGAACGTTTATATGAAGAATTGGGTGTACTAGACGTCAGGCAGCTATATTTCAAAAAAAGCAATATCAGGCATTTCCTAAACTGTATTGGTGGTATGAAACTGAGATATATTTATTTTGGTTTTCGTTATTTTCGTTGTTTCAAAAGTCGAGATTTCGTTCATTCTTAACCTGAAGTTATTCTTTCTTATTATATCTTCTACAAAGCCCCTCGAGAAACCGTTATTGACTGTTATTTCAGCCCAGCACGTTTTTGCTGACCACAGTCAGTCGGTAGCCAAGCGGTTCGGCGTGGGTGCTTTGTTCATTCACTCGAATTGACTGCCGTGTTGGTCGGTGGTTCAATCCCTAGTCTGAACGATCGATCTTCACTTGCTACCGTCCAACCCGTGTTAGGAATCACACGTTAAAAGGTAAGACCTCGTTAATCCTTAGCTCGCACAAGTTTAGACTTCTGAGGGTTGTCGTTCTTAGGGGTGCGACAGCTGGTTAACGGAGAAACAGATTTTAAACAGATTTTAAACAGTGATGTGAACTGTCAGAAATATACCTGTACGTTGCTTGTTTCCTTCCTATATACATCGTATTCTAGCCTTCCATATTGGCTCCTCATTATCAAAACGTCAAGAAATGGAAGTTGTCCCTTATTTTCTAACTCATCCCTGAATTTTATTGATGAAAATATGTTATTAAGAAAAGAAACAAAGTGGCTGATTAAATTAGAATAATGTAAACATGGTGTCATGAGGAATGTAAACACAACTCAGCCTCATATTCTGAATTATTTTTCTGAATTAGTCAGGAATAATACAAAAATTTTCAATATGACAACACTACAGACCTGCAGCTGATAACTATCCTATCTATTCAATTTTAATAAACCGAAAACAATCCATTATTACAATGTTCATCTCATATTCAGTTCTGCCGCACTTATAGCTGAGTAAGTTCCACATAATCCAAATGTAGATTCCTCATCATTTGTTCTAATTTGAAAGTGTGACATGAATTGTCTATGAACAAGCAAAACTTTCAGATATTTTCAATAATCACAAAGCTTTCTCCTGCCCACCCTCCACTTCACCACTCAACCATCCTTGATAAACTTCTCTCTCGAAGATCTGATATAACTGGATTGACGTCACAGGAAATTCCTCTGTTTCAAGTACCCTTCAGCGATAGCACCCCATCGGAATTCTGAAACCAAAGGAAAGAGTGTGAATTCGATAGTCAAGAGTGATGCTATCGAATAATCCGATTGCCTCATGTTGCGGGATGCATTTCTCCTCTCAACGTGTTGCTTCAAACCAGTAGTGCCCATCAAACCCAGAAACAGGGAGAGACCAGAACAGGGACGTGTATGGCGGCGCCTCCCTTTCTTTGTAGTTTGTTGAAGTGGCGTTAATAGGGGCGACAGGAGATTGCATACCTACATGAATCGGCAAGCTACGGGAACGCGTGGTTTTGAAGTATTTCAATTTGGAGTGAGCTGAATACGCCCGATCGCCTCAACGAATGAATGACAAATAGTTGTAGATTTGCAAGGGAGGCAGAAGTCGGAAAAAAAGACCGTGAGAGAATTTTAGTGTCACTAATGTCCGGGTTTCAAGACCGTCGATTTTTGGAGTTTTTTCCTGACGACTGGATATTATGGCTGCGTAAGACGTATTTATGTTCACTCCTCAGGTAGTATAGTGTGCTAATACCTGTACCTCTCTGAGGCAAATCACGAAAAGCATGTTCAGGTTGATTCGGTTAGTGTGATGTAATAACACCTGTATCTGCACTTGGTCAATTATCAATAACGTTTGTTGATTCTTTTCTACCTGCCCTCATGCTGTTTGCTATTCTTGATCTTCTCAGAATGGAATTCCGTATTCGATTGGGGTTCACAGCTTTTTTTTTTCTATGCCTTTGTGAGAAGATATACAATGGAACCACCACAAAGCTGAAGGAGCATGAAAGAAACTACTAAGTAGACCAAACGAAAAAGTCAGATGTGGCAGAACACGTTCTCAGTGAACGAAACCACAAGATTCTGTTTTAAAATACGGAACTCATTGCTCCGAGACGAGAGATACTATAGACGACTGGTATGGAAGGCAATAGAAATCCACAAACAAACATATAATTTCAACAGAAAAGAAGAAGCTGTGGAACTTAATCGAATATGAAATCCCATTCAACGAAGTTCAAGAATAGCAAACAGTATGACGGCAGGTAGAAACCTCTGAGAAAGCTAGCTACTCACGTTAGCGAAACGTCAGGAAAAAATTCAAAAAAACATCGCCTTCAAACCTGGAAAATAGTGACAGTGAAAACCTTGGCCACGAAAGTCTTGACCATTTTGTCTTGAGGAAATTGTCATGATTGTAAAAACTGCACTCGCTCAACTCTTCAGTTTCTACAACTCAAGTTATTTTGGTATATCTAGCTTCTTCATCTCAGTATCACTCGTAACATCTCATTCCAAACAACCTCTTTGTTTGATGAAACTCAACGTTTCATGTGTATCATGTTCGGTGTTTCTGTAAAATTTTACAATTTACTCATCATGTCGAATATTGAAGTATCTCTAAAGGTTATTTCAGAGAGAGGAAAGTCAACATTATCATATTCATGATACTTGATTTTTCTCGAGTTGGTGCAATAATCTATTCATCCAGATTTGACTTTCCTCTTCTACTATCTATGATTTTTCAACAATTCATTATTCGTTATTCATACTGTTTTTTATACTGTTCAGCCTCAGTCTCCTAGTTCGTCAATTCTTTGTGAATCTGGGAATTATTTGATAATTTTAAAAGTTTTGTCCATTTTAGTGTCATGTGTATACGTAGCACGATATCTCAAGAAATATTTATTTTAATGTGTCGTGGTGTATGCTACTCGATAAAGAATTTTGTACTCTATACACTGACGCTGTGATTTTCTTTCCAAATTTTTATGTTTTGCGCCGATCGAGGTTGGTTTGCTAAATTTCGTTTCGGAGATTTTAGCCTCGAGGACTCGTCCAAGAGTAATTCAGGAAGAAGAATTGAGGACTCTGGTGTAGACGAGCAAAAGATAGCTCTCATGCGGTTTTTGAAGGTTTCAAACGTAATGAGAAGGTCAATAAGCTCGAAAATTAGGTGCCTCCTGATTTTAATAATCAACAGAAATTCTCAGGTTTTGAGGTCTGTCTTTCTCTGCATTTGCACAATCGAAACGATCCTTTTATGGTTCGGATCGTCACGTGTGATGAAGAATGTATTTTCTATGACAACAGAAGATGTTACGGACAGTGGTTGGATACAAAGAACCTTACCAAAAGCGAAAATTCATCAAAAGAAAAACATGGTTACTGTGGTTACTGTCTGTGGCAGGTGTGATTCACTTTAACTTTCTGCAACAGGGCCAAACCATCACAGCAGAGTGCAATTGTGAGAAAATCTGTTGGGCAGCTGCTGCGTCAGCAGCAGAAGAGGTCCAATGTTGCTCCACGACAATACCCGTCCGCATGTTTCACTAATCACTGTCCGAAAATTAAACAAATTGAGCGTTGAAATTCTCCTTAACCCTTCATTCTCCTCAGATCTCCTGCCAACTGACTACCATCTCTACAAGCACGCCGATTACTTTCTTTCTCAACGTCTTCGAATTTCGAGCATATAATTTGTATGCTGACACAACTCAATCTGGATCGAATCGACCAAATTCATGTAGAATGTTCAACTGACTTCCATTTTTGGTGAATGGAAGACTTGAAACCTTTGTTGAACCACGTATATTCATGAGAGTAACTTGTTTCGTGTAGGAAGGTTAGAAATCTCCTGGAACTCCCAGTTTCCAATCAGTTCACAAAATTGGACGCCTTTTATGGTGATAGCCGTCAGTGCATCAATCACCTGCTGAGTTCATACGTATTACCATATGAAGTATCCTTTGAAAAACAACATATTGGCATGCATGCTTGAAATTTGAAATGAAAAATTTGGACTGTATTCATGGAATAATATATATGAAAAATAAGAAACCGCTTTTTATAATCAATGCAGAGTTTCAAGGGTTCTGTGACAGAATGTTTGTAAGAAAACTCGAGCAAACTACTTTCCATGACAGGAGAAAATCAATTGTTGGCACCAACTCTATTTTTTCGACGGACGTTCAGAAAAAAAAATCGCACAGTTTGCATTGTTGGTGAAGCCCTATTCTTCCACTCAATGGCAGCAGACGGCTGGAACGAGCAAAAATCAAGCAGAAACACAACTGAAATCAAACTGAAAGTTCCATATGATCATTGATCAGAAATAAAATCAGCAGTTCCAGTTCACAAACCGATTAAGACACACATTCAATCAAATTTTGACGGAATGCATGTAAAGTCATTGGTCGATTCGGCTTTTTTATTTGTGTGTTTGTGAAAACTGTACGGAATCTGCTTTTCAAATTGAAAAGGTAGTATTTTTGTCTTTTTTCCAATACTTTTGTTTTCCATTTTCTGGAATAATATAGAAGTAAATAGCAATCAAATTCAGGATTTATATTTCATAAAAGATGCTGATTTTGGTGTATTTCCAGATAATAATCAGTTGAATTCGAACTGGGCTACTACTGGTATACATTGAACCATTTCAAGGAATTCATACTTATATCAAACTTTCTATTCCGTTCGAAAACTAACACGCTTAGGTAAAAAGTGAAACCACAATAATCCATTCGGGACACAGCTACATTTTAAATTGAAACAGAAATAACAATGCAATAGGCACGATACACTCCATCTAGACATCTTCAATGAATTCCAAGGTTGATTAAGTAGAAAACTGTAAACTTGTGTATTTCTAAACTTTAAATACTCACGAAAAAGAAGCGTGAAAATCAATATTTTCATCCGATTTTGGAAATCTAAAAGGTAAGTCTTCATACACTAGAAGGACCAGAGAGAAATGACGAAAATACGGAAACAGTATTAGATATTGCACAACTTCGTCCTTATCCTCTATTGGGGTATACAAAGTTTAGTTATGTATCACGAGGAGTAATGCTTTATTTCCCTTGAATTATAATCATTGTCCATCTGAATGTCAATGAGAGATGAAGTGATATTTGTCGATATTATTCATCTAAATAAAGCCTTACATCATAATAAATCTTATTTTTTTCGAATTATTTTTCATCAACACACAAATATGGAGGAATTCTACCTCATAAAAACAGAATCGGATAGGTGAAAATAATAAATCATTGTAATTAATAGTGACAAAAATAACATGCTTTCCTTGGTATTACTTTATTTCATTCATGTCATTTACTTCTCCTAATGTAGTAAGTTTAGAGGTGTCACATAATTATGGTATAGAAATCATTTATCTTTTATGAATGTTATACTATTTTTGGGCAATATTTCTTTCAGTTAATTTGGTTCAAACGTGAAAAATTGTTGTAGAACAGCGGTTTTTACTGAATAATCTTTTTTTTTTCACAATGATATCTGCACTTCTCCTAAAGAACATTATGTGTTTATTTCACCATCAGTTTGTTATCAATTCTTCTCAGTCACGAATAATGATGATATAACAAAGAATTTTCTTTACGAAAATGAGTTCCTGAAATCTGAATGGATGCCTGAATAAAATAATTTACTCGTCACGAACTAGTTTCAAAATGTCACTTATTCATGTTACATTAATATATAGTTTTTACATACAATTCCTCTCCAGTAATTCAAGGACTCGACTGATTCTGACTAATTTGTAGGAAATACTTACATTCTCCTCAATTTTTTAAATGACAGGATTCCTCATCGTTGATATGTTTCAACATTTCAGTCTCAAGGGACTATCTTTCAAGAAACAATGAAGCGCTATAAATAATTGTTTTCTAAAGAGAAAACGCAAACACTACAGAAAAAGCCTTGAAGCGCTCTCATAGCGGTCCCTGTGCGAAAGTTGCAATTGACATTGGATTTGAATCGTTGAAGAATAAATTTATTTGGAAAAACGTTCTCAAGAAGTTTATTCCACACAAACGCAGTTCTCCAGATGAAAGAGTTCTTAAACAGTGAAGTTCGAGGTGTGCCGAGTTGTACCTCAAAACTATGAGCAGCCACAGTCCGTCGCGTATTTCTGATATGTACCGCTCTTGGTCGAATCAAATTTGCCAAATGACTTGAACACTTTCCGTGAAAGTATCTACAGAAGAGAGACAAATCTCCAACATTTCTTCGATGTTCCAGGCTATCAAGGTTGCGCGTCTCCAATTAGGCAGATGGCTTTTTCTGGATGGAATCCAGCAACTTCAGGGTAGGTTTGTGGGCGGAGATCCATACATGAGAAGAATACTCCAAAGAAAGTCTGATCTGCACTTCATGAAGCATATGAAGTTGCTGAGGTGTGTACAGTTTTCTGGTTCGGAACACTGTTCCAAGCTTTTCAGAAGCAGCCTCTGCTATAGAATTGATGTAGGAAGGCTGATTCTATGTATTTAGTTATGCTTCATTTCCACCATAATGTCCGTATATTTCAGAATAGTGTATCATAATGAAGAACAGTCTGTTACATCTGCCATAGTTTGCTTCTAGTGAAAGTTGAATAAAAAAAATTTTCAGATAAATTATTTTCGGAAATTTGCACAGTAATATTTATATATCACACTCGACTTCTGGATGTGATGCTCCGTTTCGTACATGTCCTGCCATCTATGAAGAAGGAGTCGTGGTTAAATTTATTGATCCAACTCACGTCATCCTTCTTTTAGTCTATGCACAAAGTTCTCATTATTGTTTTGATAAACGCCTCTAGCGTTGCTCGGAAGAAAATGAAAACAGAACCTCCAAAAATCAATAGAAGTAAGTAGGAAACTAAAATCCAAAACTGAATAGAAGTGTCTTTTGACACATTATCCTGTTAGTATTCAGGAAAAAATGAATGCTCTTTCTGAATACAATAATGGACGTATACTTGAGTACGGAATAATGAAACAAAAACTTGATGATGATATCATTGTGCTAACGCAAATTTTCGGGGAGTCCAAGATTACTGAAACGTTGTCTAAGGACTGAAATTTTAATTCAAAATGAAGTACGCCGCCATCTTTTGGTTGAGTATCAAACTACAGACGTGTAGGAACTCTGGAAACTAAAGTTAAACTCTCAAGAAGAAAACTTTTTATTATTGGACAACTGGTTGTGACTTTCTCTCACTAGAAGATGAAATGTACATCAACTAACAAAACTAGATGGGAATATAATTATTCATGTCAATGTATGGCATCTAATATTATGTATTGTAGGTCTGTGAAAATCTTGAGAAAGACAAATAACTCACTTAGTCCACCATAATAATATTTACGTTATAGCAGAAATTTATAATTTCCGTTGGAAAAATCGAAACTGTTATATGTTCAGTTTCTATCTCTTTGGGCCAAATTGGTGATGGAGTTCAGTTTTGCTGGTAAGAAATGGTCAAACTGAAATGAGACGTAGTGTTTTTAGTTTTCATATTTTCATTTTTGTTGCTATAGGTAGTTTCTTCAAAATGATACATCATCATCAGTTCGTATTGTATGTTAGGTAATAGAAAGGTGGCTGTCGTAGTGGGAGGGTATAATCGCAGAAAAGTAATCTGTGTCACTAAAAATGAGTTTGATTTGAAAAAATTTCACTTTGGAATCTATCTACAGTATAAATATTTTCAGAAATTCATTTTAGGTCAGTGTCTGTAGAAATTCTGTGTTTCGCTGGACATAAATTTCCCAAAAATGCAAACAACGTTATAGTATGCAACTTCGTATTCTATCTTAATATTATAACGGTGTTGTCTTCAACAAAACAATTCATATAAAGGTCAAATTATACATCAAGAAAAAAATTGAATTGAAAAATACCAACTGGATGCTCCATACCTCTCATCACTCACCTGGAACAACAATACAAAAATACAAAGGGGTCCCTCATCCCTGTTATCAATCTATATTAAAGCAACAATATATTAAAGTATTTTTTTACTGAAGGATGAATACATCCAAACCTGCCCAAACGACTTTTTATTTTCTAGAGAAAACCCGTTCACAGATCCCAGAGATCTCTAATGTAGAGTCCACACATCCAACGATAAGTATGATTCTTTTTTCAGTTCAGATCAGGAATTACCTCAAATATTACCATCAAAGTAAATTCAGCAAAGCAACGAAAGATGAAGGCAGTGCAATCGATAGTTTTCCAAAAAATGAAACGCTACTCCATACCCGTGATATTAGGAATTCATATTCCAATTTTTTCCTTGTTACGAATTCGAATCATTTCAGGTTTTTTCATTTTGAATTCAACATCAGATGTTTGAAATTTCCACATGCACTTTTCAATTCAAATTCTGTTAGCGATTTTGTGGCAACAATTGAAGGAGAAGCGGTAGGAAATACATGAAACATGTGTGAAAGAAACATTCATCATAATTTTTGTGAAGAGAGGCAAAATTTATTCGAATTGATACTTGAATGAGAATTAAAATCTCCACTTCCTAAATGAATTTGCTTCAGTATGTGTTCGGAAGGTCATGAAAATTTGTAATAATATAAATGCAAAAGTCACTCACTTAACAACCACCCATTCATCTCTGTTTCTCCGTACTGGTGAGTCGTAGAAATCTAAAATTTGGTATGTAGATGCTACATAGGTCTCAAATGCGCAGTAAGNTATAAAAACTATTTTCTCAGAATTGAGCTATTACTATATTCATTTCATTTCTTGGTATACTATGTGAACCACTAACAAGTGTCAACTTCCGTGTAACATCCCTGTTATTATTTACCAATTCATGGATTTGTATGCACTTTGATTACACGTTCCATCAGCATTTATTCACATACCGACCTTACCTACCTGTATCACTTCTCTACTAATGATATTACCTGAAAGGTTCTAAAAAAAGGACTGAAGGATTTCTCCAATATCATTCCAATTGATAGATTAATGGACTATAAACATTTATCGCAACTTTTCAAATAAAAAACAAACTGAATTTGTGGCTGATTAAATATTACTGGAGTTTCATTCCAACATCAAACCGTTATTTTAACACCTCGACAGGTGTTTCGATCACCAAGTGATAATCCTCTGGAGAAATTAATTTTACAATGTGTCCTCATGTAGTAGTCAGGTGATTCTAAGAATTATTTCAACAAGCTATATGGTGTACTATAAAGTATTGGTCCACCATCGTTATTCATAATATCATTATGTTTACTTATTTCTGCACCCTTGTAAGCCTCTAGATGCCTGTTTTTGTTAAATGTCCAATTAATCTTACTGAAATCTATGGAACAGTTTTGTTGCAGAATATGATGGGCGACTGCTGATTTTTCTGACATTTTAGGTGTGCTATGTATACTTATATCTCATTTCAATCGATCTTTTTGTCTGTCCATAATATTTTGCATCACAATCCTCACATTAAATTTCGTAAATTTCAGACTTTTTCGAATTCTCGACTTTGTCTTTTGGATTTCCTAAAAGGCTCTGTAGACTTTTTGTAAAAACCACCTTCGTACCTAGTTCCTTTTAAATCTTCCCAAACTGTATTGGTGGTATGGAACTGAGATATATTTATTTTGGTTTTCGTTGTTTTCAAAAGTCGAGATTTCGTTCATTCTTAACCTGGAGTTATTCTTTCTTAATATATCATCTACAAAGCCCCTCGAGAAACCGTTATTTCAGCCCAGCACGTTTTTGCTGACCACAGAGATGTGAACTGTCAGATATATACCTGTACGTTGCTTGTTTCCTTCTTATATACATCGTATTCTAGCCTTCCATATTGGCTCCTCATTATCAAAACGTCAAGAAATGGAAGTTGTCCTTCATTTTCTAGCTCATACGTGAATTTTTTTGATGAAAATATGTTATTGAGAAAGGAAACAAAGTTAGTTGTGGCTGATTGAATTAGAACAATGTAAACATGGTGTCATGAGGAATGTAAACACAATTTATATACATTTTTATGTTACTACACCTCAGTCTTGACGTACCTACACAATTATGTTCTGAATTTATCTCATAAACATTTTTGTAATTTTCAAAGGTCAACAAATATCTTATCTCAATAGATTTTTCCACGTTCTGGTGAACATGAGAACATTTTCCCGATAACAAGAAGAATCTATCATTTCACCCTGAAAAAATAATGATGCATGAGTAGAAATCCGAAATCTAATTCCACGATAGTTAATCTTTCCTGAGAAATCGCACTTCAATCAAAAGTTGTTTAGATTTTTCTAAACACATTTTGAGTTTGAAGTTTCCTATTAAAAGCAGTCAACGTTTCTTGGAGAAAGTTGCAATAAAGTTCAATGAAGTTAATAATTCCAACGACTATTCCATATAATTCATCATCTTTACGAGCACATGTTTATTGTTGGTGCTCAGAAGGCATTAAAGTAGATCGCAGTAGGCTGCACGATAATTCAGTTCCTGCTCGTGCTCGGGCTCCTGAGCTCAACGAGTCCGTGTGAGGGCTAAGAAAGATCCAGGCCTGCGATGATTTACGGCTGCAGTGTATCATCTCCACGACATGCTTGAAATATATATAACTCTTCTCATTGAGGTATGGCGCTCGGACGTAGAGGGGAATTCATTTTCGGAATTTATGACGTTTTTTAATCTGGAGTCAGATGGTGATTGTTCGTTATTTATTCGGTTTATTGAATTGGGTTCTACCAAGGCCAGCGATGATTTATTGGACTTTTTTCAGGGTGATTCCTCCAATAGTTTCCATTTAAAATTGTGACACTGTCTGCACAGAACAATATCAATGAATTTACAGATCTAGTTTGGCAACTAGACGATGGATATCTGAAATTGTGTGCTGACATATGCTGACGACTGATTTTCTGTAACTCTTTCATTAATCCAATCGGTAGATAAAATATTGAGGTTTGAAGGACACGTTGGGAGAATACTAAAAAGCATTGAAAACCCTCAAAATCCTCTGCACCGAAATGGGACGCCGTCAAAACTGTTTGCGTTAAACTGGAGTTGAAGGTGGATACAAGGCATTGACTGAAACACATGTTGAACATGTGTTTCAGTCAATGAAGGTAGCAGAAGAAAGGAAAGCCGATATTGTCCTGGTTCAGGAGCACAATCTGAGTATGGTTAGGATCAGAGACACTACCAATGACACAGCCACGCTATTCAGGAACAGAAAGATCGGCATAATGAAACACACTAGTGGGGCCGGATACACGGAGATGAACTTCGGCAAATGGGCGTTATTTAACTGCTACATATCTCAAAAACATTACCAGCCAGCAATTCAAGGCATATATAGACGAAGTAATGCAGAAACCCGATAGAAATACCAACTTCATTATAACCGGTGATCTCAATGCGAAGTCTACACTCTGGATTTCCAAGTATACTGAATCCAGAGGGGAATACATTACCGAGTGGATGAATTCTCTGAACCTAGCAGTGCAAAACACAGAAAATACCCCGACATTCGTCAGAGGAAAACAGGCTTCATACATAGATGTCACCTTGTCTTCGGAAGGAATGGCATCCAAAATCTTCGACTGGCAAGTGTCCGTGAATGAGAGTATGAGTCTGCACAGGTATATCTTCTACATCATAGACGTAGAAAAACATTCTACAAAAACCGATTGGCATCCGGTGCACTATATAGATAAGAAAGTCATCGCAAATGCTTTGGAAATATTGGTGAAAGGGATAGAAGACGTGGACCAACTTGTGGCAGCAATGAGATCAGCACAAGCAGTAGCTATGGAACACGAAACACCCGGAGGTGGCAGATTATAGTCGTGCTGGTGGAATGACCAAATCTCTGCTCTGTGGCAGGAATGTTATCGGTTTAGAAGAGTTCTAACAGGGGCCCGTAGCCGGCAAAGAGAACAGGGCGTAATCATGGAATTGGAACGACGGTACCAAGAAGCGAGGAGAACACTAAGAAGGGCCATTAATAAAGGTCAAAAAGAACAATGGAATCTATTGTGTGAACAACTCGAGGAAGACCCATGGGGAAAAGGTTACAAAATAGTAACGGAGGGTCTAAAGCACAGAAAATCACCTTAAGAATTACACCTTGGAGGAAAACTGGAAATCGTCGAAAACCTATTTCCATTCTATGAGAAGATCGATTAAGATGATCATCCATCTGAGGAGGCTTCCCCGATTACATCTGAAAAAATTCAAAGGGCAGCTGAGAAAATTAAGCTTAGAAAATCCCCAGAGGCAATGCGTATGTCGTTAAATACATTTCCAGAGGAGATATTGAGACTGCTCAATGGGATGATGGCAGAAAGCAGAAAGCAGAAAGCACCTTCACACCTAGATGGAAGAATGCAAAGTGGTCCTAATACCGAAGGGGGATCAATAGAGGTAAAAATTGAATACAGATCGATCTGTCTTTTTAATGTTCCGGGTAAACTTTACGAACACACCTTGAAGATTCGATTAGAAGCGGAACTGGAAACGAAACGAGGGTTATCTCCAAATCAATTTGGATTCAGATCAGGGAAATCAACTATCGCGGTGATGAAGCAGGTCGTAGAGAAAACCAAGGAGAGAACTGAGACATGGGCAGTGGTAATCTTAATAGATGTCAAGAATGCCTTCAATACGGCAAAGTGGCACCTTATGGTTAGGAGACTCTCTGGTCGCCCTAATTGAGAGCTATCCAACAGAGAGGCAATTGCTAGTTGAAAAGCAGATACGGATAATGTCACAAGGGTTCCTCAAGGATTGATTCTTGGACCGGTGCTATGGATATGATAGGGTCCTGAAAGTCACCCTACCGAATGGCTGCAACACAATGGCATACGCGGATGACCTGGCCATTGTGGTGAAAGCCAAAAAGAAGGAAAACCTTATCAGTAACGGTAATCTAGCCATTGAAAAGATCGTAGACTGGATGACGCTAAATGGACTGGATACAGCACCTCAGAAAACAGAAAACAGAGGACCCAGGAAACGGGAAGATATCAAATTCCAAATCCAAGACACTACGATTACACCCAGGAAATACGTCAAATACTTAGGAGTATGGCTTGACGACAAATACTTATGGAACGAACATGTCAGACGTACGTGTGCAAAAGCCGATAGACAGACGGCAGCACTAACAAAACTACTGCCCAACATCAGGGGTCCGAAGACTCAAAAAAGACGTCTTCTGTATGGTGTTGTACAATCCATACTCCTGTATGCGGCTCCAATCTGGGAACGAGTAACAGCCGTAGATAAATACAAAAACATGCTTCTGGCGACACAGAGAAATATGTTACTGAGGGTCGCCTCAGCATACAGAACAGTCTCCCAGCAGGCTATATGTGTCATCACCAGTATCCCACCCGTCGATATTTTAGTAGAAGAAAAAAGATGTAAGATAAATAACAGGGAAGAGACCACTGCAGGAATAAAAAAAAAGAAGTGGCAGGAAACTATACGGGAATGGTAGAGGACATGGGACGGAAATTATATGACAGCCCAATGGACAAAGAGACTGATCCCCGATATAGGAAGTTGGATGAAATGTCTTTTTAAAGACGTCGACTACTTCGTCACTCTTTCCAGCCACGGAAGCTTCCGCAGCTTCACATCTAAAATAGAAAAGACCGCCGTTGAGCGATGTATTTAATGCCAACAAAGAAACGACCCGGCTCACACTCACTTCTACTGTAACAGGTGGTTGGAAGACAGAAGAAAACTGGAATCTGATTGGAATGTGCGAATCACCGCACATAATCTAATACCAAACATGGTGGAAAAGCAAAGGAAATGAAAAAGTTGGGCCTACTTCTTACGGCAAGTGATGAAGAAAAAGGAAAATGAGAAGAGGAAACATGAGAGAGATAGGGATAACCCAGAGTAGACAGTCGTCGTCTGTACTTGATGAATATCATCATGAGATTTCCGAGTACAGAAGTGGCACGGGGTGGTTTGAGGCGGTAAAAATCCGCCACTACCGGCATGTGATAGAACATGAGCAGCCGGTGCCCATGAAGTTTTCCACCCCATACGAAAAAAAAAAACTCTGAAGTAAGTGGGTCTATTCGACTCTCCATCGTAATTCGAAAGGGTTTCTTGTGGCTCATACCTATTCACACTGGTCAAATAAACCCAGCTCCTTAACGAAGACGATTAGTTTATATGGTGAGTGGTCTTTCAGGTCAGATGGTGAGAGGGTAAGAGTGCGGCTCTGCCGAACTTTAAAAACCTGACTCGGTCCCCAGCGGGGCAGGCACGAAGTATATGCTCTGCTGTTTCATCATTTTCCAAACAGAGGCGACACACTGTATTTTGACAGTCCAAGTCTCTGCAAATGATGATTCAAATGACAGAGACCTGTAAGAAGGCCTTAGACATCGTAGTTCATTCCTACTGTAGTCTAACGACTGTTTGGTATCAAGCTTAGAAGGGTGAATAAACGTCTTGGAGTGAGCGAATCCTGAAAGGTTCTACCAGAAGTCCATGAATCTTTTTGTCATCCAGGTGTTCAAAGTTTGTTTGGCAAAGTCTAAAGCGATGCCGTTGACAATTTCTGGTCCAATGAAGCTGCTTGCAGCACCCTCCTTTGTAAGGGAGTCAGCAGCTTCATTGCCTTCTAGGTCAGTATGGTCAGGAATCCAGACCAGAGACAATTTGTTGAGTTTTTCTATCGAGGAGAGTCGTTTTTGGCAATTTGCTACCAATTTAGACGTTGCTTGGTAGGAGCCAACAGCTACCAATGCCGCTTGACTGTCCAAGATCATATTTATTGACTTGTGTGTGGGGTTGGATTTATCCAATCTCTCCGCACACAATTCAATAGCGGAAACTCCCGCTTGAAATACAGTCGCATAAGTTCCTAGGCAGGTAGATATCTCTGTCCTGGGTCTGCGACTAAAAACACCTGCACCAGAACCGAAAGGTGTTTCCGATCCATCTGTTGAATCACAACAATCTGCTCTAAATATTTCTTTCTCCCAGAGAATCCAATAGAAGTCTGAACTAGTGA
>NW_019290582.1:1660-37957 GCF_000500325.1 Leptinotarsa decemlineata | reverse complement strand
TAAATTCCTTAAAAGTATTCAAAAAGTTATTATTAGAATATATCAAATTATAATACATGACGTACTGTAAAATTATATACGTATATAAATTATTCATATATGCATAACTATATATTGTATATTAGAATTCCCAAAATAAAGTCTACTAAGTCTGAAAGTCGCGAAGATGAGCAGCACATCTTCACCGGCAGCAGGAGAGGTGATGAGATCTAGAGGTGATTCCGAATTGGGGTGAAAGTAATCTGGTTCAGTTCGAATCCACGAAGAACACCCAGGAATTGGTTTTCTTCAAGAAGATAAATGTTCCCGAAGCAGATATAATAATCTCAGGACAGACAATTCCGTTTTCTGCTTCGATGAGTTTGTTGGGGGTTGAAATAGACACCTTTATGTCTTGGCACAATCATGTCGCTGGAATTGCATAGGCAGCTTCTCATAGAATAGAATAGAATAGAATAGAATATTTATTTACCAATATTTGATACAATAATGTATATTTGGCACGTCACTTGAATATCACACACAAATAAATATCACAAATGTCACAAATAAATGTAGAGTCATGTAACAAAATGAATGAAAACTGAATCATCACATTTACACACATGAACATATTTACAAATCCAAACGACTTTTTATTTTCTAGAGAAAACCCGTTCACAGATCCCAGAGATCTCTAATGTAGAGTCCACGCATCCAACGATAAGTATGATTTTTTTTTCAGTTCAGATCAACTATACCATCTTGGAGGAATTACCTCAAATAATACCATCAAAGTAAATTCAGCAAAGCAACGAAAGATGAAGGCAGTGCAATCGATAGTTTTCCAAAAAATGAAACGCTACTCCATACCCGTGATATTAGGAATTCATATTCCAATTTTTTCCTTGTTACGAATTCGAATCATTTCAGGTTTTTTCATTTTGAATTCAACATCAGATGTTTGAAATTTCCACATGCACTTTTCAATTCAAATTCTGTTAGCGATTTTGTGGCAACAATTGAAGGAGAAGCGGTAGGAAATACATGAAACATGTGTGAAAGAAACATTCATCATAATTTTTGTGAAGAGAGGCAAAATTTATTCGAATTGATACTTGAATGAGAATTAAAATCTCCACTTCCTAAATGAATTTGCTTCAGTATGTGTTCGGAAGGTCATGAAAATTTGTAATAATATAAATGCAAAAGTCACTCACTTAACAACCACCCATTCATCTCTGTTTCTCCGTACTGGTGAGTCGTAGAAATCTAAAATTTGGTATGTAGATGCTACATAGGTCTCAAATGCGCAGTAAGGAAAGATTTTCAAATATTTCAACTGGGGATCCCCCGTGTTAGTAAATGGGGCGAGTTTACATCCGAAAATTACACGTTCATCACTGTTTCTCCGTACCGGTATATTTCCGGAGGATGAAATTTTATATGTAGGTGTTCGTTTTATGTTGTAGATGTGCACTAAGAAATGATTTTGAAATATTTCAACTGAAGATCCTCCCCTGGGAATGAAAGGGGCGCATTTACATATAAAAATTACCTTTTCATCACTGTTTCTCCGTACCGCTATATTTTCGGAGGCTGAAATTTTGTATGTAGGTTCATTTTATATTGTAGGTGTGCAATAATGACGGATTCGTTGATATTCCAACTGACGAGCCCCCACTGGGTAAGAAGAGGTATGTTTACATATGAAAATTACTTTTTCATCATTGTTTCTCCGTACCGATATATTTTTGAAGGCTGAAATTTTTTATGTAGGTTAGTTTCATGTTGTTGACGTGCAGTAGAAAAGGATGTTTGTTCTTTTTTCTATACCGCAATATTTTCGGAGGCTGAAGTTTTCTATGCTAATGAAATTGACTATATTGTTGAGAAATCGAAAAACTCCCACAGTGGTGATATATACGATCAAACGTGAAGGCTGCCAAATTCATTCCTGATTACTCAGCTTCAGCTTGATGCTGGATTTTCAATAATTATAACATTTTTCTCCAGATAGATTTCAACTTGCAAATGATGAAGAATTGAACCCATTCGAACCCATGTCAGTTCTTTGAATGTTTGAATAAACATTGAAGTCACGAATCATACTTCGAAGATAACCAACTGTTCATCAATGAATATTATAGTTATAGAGAAAATAGGCAAGAACAAAATCACTCATTTCTATCATAGAAAAATCGTAGAAACAATCAAGGAAAATCTATGATAATTCACTGTTATGAGCGCCATATCAGAATCATTTGATTACATCATGCATAACTATCTTTTGAATATTAAACGGGAGTAGTTTTTGTGGTGAGAAGTCAGTTTTCCATGGACATTTTTTGGGCATTTTCAGAATACAAAAAATATAAAAATTGTAATGGGAACTTCAGATACGTGTAGAAGGGGCAAACTTTTGAGTTTACCCCGGTTAAGTGTCTGCGTAAATTCAAGGTATTTTTCACGAAGAAAGAAGTATATTATTCAGTACCTTGTCATATTCAATGATTTTGCCTGTGAAAAAGAGCAAACAAGTTATACAATACTTATTCTGATGTTTCGGAGGCCAAAATCTGCCTTCGTCTTCAGAAATGGACAAAATATAATACGCAGCTCTTCCTCCGCTGATCATTTCTATTTCTCAACTATTCTGAATGGAGCTCAATACATGGGTATTGTGATCCGAATGGAGCACAATATCTGCCTTACTGCAAACGATTTCTGGGAATTCAGCTCCACAATGAGTGATAACATCATTGAACTAATACCTACCACGGATGAACCTGGGGTTGATCTCGTAAAAATAATTGTGAAAGATTCAGTATTCTTGAGCCCTACAAATGTAAAAGGGATGAAAAGGGTGATAAAAACACTCAACAATAGTTCAAGTGCGGATGCATATAATATGAGCTCCAAAATAATGAAACTCATACCGGAAACGCTAAGCACACCACTCGCACGCCTAGTTAATACATGCATGGAGAAGGGATAATTTACATCACATCTGAAACTTTGTAGAGCAATCCCAGGTGATATAAATAACTGTGATAATTATAGATATATAACAATTGCCACAATAATATCAAAAATGATTGGAGTAATTATCAAAGACAGAATGACAAGCTTTTAGGAAACCGTAAAACATCTCGATGACCACCAATATGGATTTCGATTGCTCAGATCGACTTCACAAGTTGTTACTGAGATAGTTCACTCAATAGCAAAAAATAATCTAGACGTAGGAATACATACACGTGGAATGCTATGCGACTTGTCGAAAGCCTTCGACAGTTTCTCACATGGCATCCTATTAGAAAAGCTCCATAAATACTGGATACATGGACCAGCTCTTCGACTCATTGAAACATTTATTACGGACAGACAACAATACATATCCTACAATGATGTGATCTCCAGGACTATACAAATCAAACATGGTGTGCCTAATGGTTCAGTCCTGAGGCCACTCTTGTTTATAATCTATATGAATGATCTGCCAATCTTCTTAGACATTGCAGATGTATTTATGTACGCAGAAGACTCAACTTCAACTTTATTAATTAGAAGCAGGATATCTGAAGAGATGGATAGAATTTCAGGTGAGACACTGTCATGAAGTGAAGCTTATTTCAACAAATATTTCATTCTTGAATGAAAACAGAACTGAGGAAATAACTTCCTGGAAAAATACAGCAAGTGATTCATCAGTCAAAATACGAGGATTTCACATGGATTCCAACCTGAACTGGAAAGAACACGTTCAGGAATTGCAAAAAAAGTTTCCCAGAAGTTAATTTTTATTTAAAAATCTCAGAGAAATATTATCAGCTGAAGTGCTGAAAACTGTATATCACGGTATGGTTCACTGCCACTTAATGTATGTGATTTCAATATGGGGCACAAGCTCAGCGTGCCAACATTTATTGATAGATAAAAAAAGTGGTTAGAACTATGGCTAAGGCTGGATCAAAATAACATGCCAAACCATTGTTCATTTAAATGAAAATTTTACCACATTTATGTATATATATCACAGAAGCCATCTTGTGGATACACAAAAACAAAAATGCGAACACTACGGAGAGTGAAATTCACAAGTACAATACCTGCAATAAGGAATTGTATAGACTACCTCGAGTGAACTACACTTAAACAATGAAGCAGACTGTCTATCTGCCAATTGAATTATATAACTTCATACCGGTGATTGAATAACATTCACTACAAAAAAATTGAACCACTATTTTTTGAGTACCATATATGGACTCAATATTTAGTACTGTCTGTTTAACGTACTACCTCACACAACGCCTAGTTTCTAGGATCAGATCTAGTTTGGCAACTAGACGATGGATATCTGAAATTGTGTGCTGACATATGCTGACGACTGATTTTCTGTAACTTTTTCATTAATCCAATCGGTAGATAAAATATTGAGGTTTGGAGAACACGTTGGGAGAATACTAAAAAGCATTGAAAATCTTCAAAATCCTCTGCACCGAAATGGGACGCCGTCAAAACTGTTTGCGTTGAGCTGGAGTTGTCTAATGTTGAAGGTGGATACAAGGCATTGACTGAAACACATGTTGAACATG
Source organism: Leptinotarsa decemlineata (assembly GCF_000500325.1). Lineage (NCBI taxonomy): Eukaryota > Metazoa > Arthropoda > Insecta > Coleoptera > Chrysomelidae > Leptinotarsa > Leptinotarsa decemlineata. Next base: position 33,377 of record NW_019290582.1, on the reverse strand, counting down.
AAATATTTTGCAGAAATGAATAATAATGAAGATAATAACGATGGTAGATGAAAGGAGTATCCATTCAACACCATTTCCACAATACAAAGTAATCAAATGTATGTGCATAGCAGAATGGACAGTTTTGTTGTCTCCTTCTTTGAGAATGATCAGTTATTAGTTTGACATCGATAAAAAAATGATAGTAAGGAAACAGACCCCAGCTTGACACATCTTGAACCCATAACGGACTACAGAGAATATGGTAACTTGAAACACCTGAAATGAAATGAAAGTATTTTACCAACACAAAGATGGTGGTGGGAAATCCTCTACACACAGACAACGACACAGTAAAAGTGGCCATTGTAGAATAGAAAGATCCCCAAATGGAGGAAAGCATACAAAGGCAATTTAGGGATAAGTTCCCGGAACCTCACCGAAGGAATAAAGATCATCGAACAATCTGCAACAGTAAGGGTCTCAGGGGAATGCACGAAGAGAAAATTTGTCAAAATCATTCACAATGGCACAGAGGAAGACATATGGGAGAAGCTCAGAGGATTGAGAGAGGAGACAATACAACACAGAAAGTTAAGTATGCACCACATAGAAGATATGACAGTACAAGAGTAAGCTATCTTTCATAAATTCCATACAAAAATTGAAATATTAACAACAGGGAACAACAAATCTGAGGCCAACGATGACAGACCAATCTACGCCGTCATCATTACTGAAAAGGGGAAAAGCTATAGAGGAATACTGGAAACGGTGAAAGACAAAGTGAAAACCAACCCGGCGGCGAAAAGTATAAGATCCATTAAGAGTACGAAAGAGGGAAAGCTTCTTCTAACACTAGATAAGGACACAAGCGCTTTAGAGGACTAAAGTGCCACACTGAAAGAAGACGGGAGGCTAAGGACCTAAAAACTGAGACAACCCACCGAAACTATCCATGTGAGGGGCATGTCAGCCGACACGACAAAAAAAAATTATAGAGGCTATCAAGAAGGTCACAGGAGTGTGGAGCACCGATTGTAAGACGAGGGAGACAAGCCCCGTGCAAAACGACACGCTGGTAGTCGCTTTGGTACTCCATAAACAAATGACTGAGGCAGTCTTAGATGAAAAAGACATAAGAATTGGAATTGTCAGATGCAGGGGGAGAAGAGGTTGAGAGTCAACCGATGTACAAAATGCTGGGCGTATAATCATACAAATGAAAATTGCGGCCGAAGTGAAAATAACGCAAATGATTGCGAAAACATGGAATACTGCCCGGTATGCAAGATAGAGGGCCATAGACTTGGAACGAATAAATGCCCAGCATTTAAGAAGGCTCTAGAAAGAGCACGACTGAGAGAAAGGAAAAAAAGGATACCAAGAGAGACTTGATAAAAGGAACGACGGACATGGAAGAAGCAGATGGTGACCAAATGAGGCCCCCACATCACACACGTCAGAAACAAGAAAGGAAACAGAAATGGAAGAGGTAGAAGACTCCCAGTCGGAATCACCACATAACACAAGACAAGATAGCTCGGATTATGACGCAACCATCGACTCCATAGAACTCCTCAGAAGTATATTTAGTGACAAAGTATAAGAATGCCCCCTCCCACCATCGTGCTAAGAAAATAACCCGTCTAAGCATAATCCAAGTAAATACGGACAGAAGAAGAAACACACACCACCTACTCATGAAGGTAGCAGAAGAAAGGAAAGCCGATATTGGCCTGGTTCAGGAACCTAATCTGAGTATGGTTAGGATCAGAGACGCTAACAATGACACAGTCACGCTATGCAGGAACAGAAAAATCGGCATAATAGAACACACTAGTGGGACCGGATACATGGAGGTGAACTTCGGCAAATGGGCGTTATTTAACTGGTACATATCTCAAAACATTATCAGCCAGCAACTCAAGGCATATACATATAGACGAAGTAATGCAGAAAGCCGATAGAAATACCAACTTCATTATAGCACCTTCCCACCTAGATGGAAGAATGCAAAGTGGTCCTAATACCGAAGGGGGGATCAATAGAGGCAAAAATTGAATAAAGACCGATCTGTCTTTTGAATGTTCAGGGTGAACTTTACGAACACACCTTGAAGAGTCGATTAGAAGCGGAACTGAAAACGAAACGAGGGTTATCTCCAAATCAATTTGGAATCAGATCAGGGAAATCAACTATCGCGGTGATAAAGTAGGTCGTAGAGAAACCCAAGGAGGGAACTGAGACATGGGCAGTGGTAGTCTTGATAGATGTCAATACGGCAAAGTGGCACCTTATTGTTGGGAGACTCTCTGGTCGCCCTAATTGAGAGCTATTTAACAGAGAGAAAATTGCTGGTAGAAAAGCAGATACGGAAAATGTCGCAAGGGTTCCTCAAGGATTAGTTCTTGGACCGGTGCTATGGATATGATAGTGTCCTGAAACTCACCCTACCGAATGGCTTCAACACAATGGCATACGCGGATGACCTGGCCCTTGTGGTGGAATCCAAAAAGAAGGAAAACCTTATCAGTAACGGTAATCTAGCCATTGAAAAGATCGTAGACTGGATGACGCTAAATGGCCTGGATATAGCACCTCAGAAAACAGAGGACCCAGGAAACATGAAGATATCAAATTTCAAATCCAAGACACTACGATTACACCTAGGAAATACGTCAAATACTATGGCTTGACGACAAACTCATATGGAACGAACATGTCAGACGTATGTGTGCAAAAGCCGATAGACAGACGGCAGCACTAACAAAACTACTGTCCAACATCAGGGGTCCGAAGACCCAAAAAAGACGTATTCTGTATGGTGTTGTACAATCCATACTCCTGTATGCGGCTCCAATCTGGGAACGAGTGACAGCCGTAGATAAATACAAAAACATGCTTCTGGCGACACAGAGAAAGATGTTACTGAGGGTCGCCTCAGCATACAGAACAGTCTCCCAGCAGGCTATATGTGTCATCACCAGTATCCCACCCGTCGATATTTTAGTAAAAGAAAAAAGATGTAAGATGAATAACAGGGAAGAGACCACTGCAGGAATAAAAAAAAAGAAGTGGCAGAAAACTATACGGGAATGGTAGAGGACATGGAACGGAAATTATATGACAGCCCAATGGACAAAGAGACTGATCCCCGATATGGGAAGTTGGATGAAATGTCTTTTCAAAGACGTCGACTACTTCGTCACTCTTTCCAGCCACGGAAGCTTCCGCAGCTTCACAACTAAAATAGAAAAGACCGACGATGAGCGATGTATTTACTGCTAACAAAGAGACGATCCGGCTCACACTCTCTTCTACTGTAACAGGTGGTTGGAAGACAGAAGAAAACTGGAATCTGATTGGAATGTGCGAATTACCCCAGATAATCTAATACCAGACATGGTGGAAAAGCAAAGGAAATGGAAAGGTTGGGCAAGTGATGAAGATAAAGGAAAATGAGAGGAGAGGGAACATGAGAGAGATAGGGATAACCCAGAGTAGATAGTCGTCATCTGTACTTGATGAATATAATCATGAAATTTCCGAGTACAGAAATGGCACGGGGTGGTTTAAGGCGGTAAAAGTCCGCCACTACCGGCATGTGATAGAACATAAGCGGCCGGCGCCCATGAGGGTTTCCACCCCATACCAAAAAAAAGGTCTGAAGCTCAGAAGGGTGAATAAACGCCTTGGAGGGAGCGAATCCTGGAAGGTTCTACCAGAAGCCCATGAATCTTCTTGTCATCCAGGTGTTCAAAGTTTGTTTGGCAAAGCCTAAAGCGATGCCGTTGACAATTTCTGGTCCAATGAAGCTGCTTGCAGCACCCTCCTTTGTAAGGGAGTCAGCAGCTGCATTGCCTTCTAGGTCAGTATGGTCAAGAATCCAGACCAAAGACAATTTGTTGAGTCTTTCTATCGAGGAGAGTCGTTTTTGACAATTTGATGCCAATTTAGACGTTGCTTGGTAGGAGCCAACAGCTACCAATGCCGCTTGACTGTCCAAGATCATATTTATTGACTTGTGTGTGCGGTTGGATTTATCCAATCTCTCCGCACACAATTCAATAGCGGAAACTCCCGTTTGAAATACAGTCGCATAAGTTCCTAGGCAGGTAGATATCTCTGTCCTGGGTCTGCGACTAAAAACACCTGCACCAGAACCGAAAGATGTTTCCGATCCATCTGTTAAATCACAACAATCTGCTCTAAATATTTCTTTCTCCCAGAGAATCCAGTCCTCTCTACTCGGGATTAGTACTTTATAAGGCAGTTTGTAGTTGACAGTTGGAGGCATAAAGTTATAGTCCTTTCCAGAATGCTGTAACTTCCAGTGGCAACAGTGTATGTTTCACTCTGCATTAAATTGATTTGTGCAATTGCCAATGTACACAAGTCTGAATGCAGTACATCTAGCCCCTCTTTTCAGAAAAATATGGAGAGGAGGTAGATCTAGAAGGATCTTTATGAATCCAGTGAATCTGTTTGGGACCTGAACAGGAAGTAGCTCGAGAAAATTTCTTCTTCATCTACAATGAATTGATTGCAGTCGCATTGCATTCCGGCTTCGTGGTGAAAAATTTGATCTAGTCGCTCGCGAAATTGTGGATAACACTGTAATGGGTATTGCAAATTCTGTTTTTTTTTATGGAATTACAACATTTCATTCACATCGGTTTACTCAGTAGATGGATAGTTCACTAGCAAGTAAATACTTTTCCATTTCGCTCGCCACATTTGACTTATTTCAGGTACACGGAGCTTTGAGAATGTCAGAAAAAATTTCGAAGATAAGCTATCGGATATTGAGAGTATGAATATTGCTTCCAGTCAAGAGATTATCAGTGCATCAATGAAAAAATTGAAATTTTGAAATTTTTTATTTCAATATAATATAGTGACATGATGTGAGTTGTCAAAACAGATTCAAACGTTCACTATTCACTGATGCTACTACGCGTCGTATTAGTTATGTACTTATAATTTGTTTTCTCACACACCACTATTTCATATCATCATCAAAAAGTTTGCTTTCGTTAGAGAAGGAAAATTCTGGAGAGGGCAACTACTGATTAGTTCATGATAGACATGAAAATCTCAATCCATCTCAAACGAGAACCCCGTTTTCGTTCAGATGGTTGTACATAGTAGCTAAGCTTACACCGTCGTCATTTTGACTAATGCGGACCATATCCTGCAGCCAAGAAGGAATGGCTCTCTCAATTTAATCCAGTGCTCAGTTTTGTTTTCATCACTTTCTCTAGCTGATAGTCAACATTTTTTAGGCCGCCGCTTTGTTTTCGAGACGACGAACTCCACTTATTGTTATTACAGTTCCCATTTTCTACAACCGAAATTAATTGATATCATCAGTGTTGTGTTCGGGATAATCACAGTAAAGATTTGGTTCACGAAGAAAAACTCCGTTCTGAGAGGTCATTTGGGTTGGAATAGGTTTCACTTATTGTGAGTGACGTAGAGGTATTTGATCAATATCCTATCTTTCGAAAGTTGATTTTATTTATTCGGATATTTTCCTGAATATTCGTTTCGAAAATTTCCTCAATTCATTCGATTGAGCAGGATAGTTTCTGTGACAAATCTCATCATAACTTCCGAACCACCTGATTTGAACCCAAATAACGTCATATTTTTTTATAAAACTCTTTTGACTTTGGTTAATCACACACTCATTCAAGACAGGTTCATTGATGGTTTATTTCAAACATATTATCAACCTTTGCTAGACTAACATGTTATAACTGCGTAATAAGGCCACACTTTGACTACTGTGCCTCACTGATGTATCTATTCAACCAAAATCAATTGAGACAGTTGCAGAAACTACTATCGAGGTATGAGAATCATTTTGAGATACAATCAGTATACCTCTATTGAATCTATGTTGAACACTCTACAGTGGCAGCCGGTACATAAAAGACTATTATTGGAGCATGATTTTTATATTCAAAATTACGAGTGGGATACAATCAGCCTATCTTAGCAGATATTCAGTTCGAAATAGTGACATTCATTCATATAACACAAGAACATGTAATTCATTTTATATATCCCGAACAAACTATAAAAGTGAAATTAATTCATTGTTATTTGAAGCTCTAGATAGTTTCAATAAGTTGCCTGATGAAATAACACATGTAAATTCTTTAAAAGTATTCAAAAAGTTATTAGATTTATATCAAATTATAATACATGACGTACTGTAAAATTATATACGTATATAAATTATTCATATATGCATAACTATATATTGTATATTAGGATTCCTAAAATAAAGTCTACTAAGTCTGAAAGTCGCGAAGATGAGCAGCATATCTTCACCGGCAGCAGTAGAGGTGATGAGATCTAGAGGTGATTCCGAATTGGGGTGAAAGTAATCTGGTTCAGTTCGAATCCACGAAGAACACCAAGGAATTGGTTTTCTTCAGAAAGATAAATGTTCCCGAAGCAGATATAAAAATGTCAGGACAGACAATTCCGTTTTCTGCTTCGATGAGTTTCTTGGGGGTTGAAATAGACACCATTATGTCTTGGCACAATCATGTCGCTGGAATTGCAAAGGCAGCTTCTCATAAGCTCGAAACACTGATCCTTACCAGAAAACTATACACACCTCAGCAACTTTTGATGCTTTATAAAGCTCAGATCAGACCTTCATTGAAGTATTGTTCTCATCTATGGAACTCCGCCCATAAGCATACCCCGTAACTACTGGATTCCATCCAAGAAAAAGCTGTCTGCCTGATTGAAGACCCGAGCATCAATTGAAGTCATGATAGTCTGGAACATTCAGGAAAGATTGGAGATTTGAGTGGAATCCGTTTTTTTCGTTTTCCGCGCTTTCCTCTTCTCACCTTCACTCGCTCATACGATCTCTTTTTATTTTTTCCCCTACTATTTCTTTAATACTATTCATCCGTGATATTGATTTGATCGTTTTATCTATACCCGTGTCGTGATCTTTTTCTTTTACCTCAATCATGGAGGCCCCTCTTGCTCCCGTCTCAGTCGCCATGAATCTTCAAGTCATTTTAATTCTATCTGTTCTGTTCAAAATATGTCTTTCCGTTAATCAGCTATCGCCCCCATACGAACGACAACTCTCAGAAGTTGAAAAACTTGTGCGAGCTAACGAGGTCTTAGCTTTTAACGTGTGATTCCTAACATGCTGTGAGCGCCGGCTCATGAGGAGGTTTTTTGTCTTCGGATTAGGTCTTATTACAGCTGAAAATAATCTTGAACCACTTCCATCTTTAATGGGAAATTGAAAGAATCGTTTCCGATTCTTTGATTTACTTCATTCGATAATTTGGCGGAGCCCCCAATGTCTTCTCGGATACTTCTAGAATATCTTCCGGCAGAAAATCCCAAGTGAAAGGCGAAAACTACAAAAATGTTTGTTGTTTTCACCAAACAGACGCATGAGCAAGCTCTCCTCATGAACAACAATTGCTGTGTGAAAAAATTTGTTGGTACATATGAAACTCTGTGTATAAACAATAGACATACATACACATACACGAATCAAAAGTTGTCATTAACTGGTCGGTCTTTGAGAATGCTCGAAATGTTATTTGTCATAAGTCAATTTTGGACATTTTTGTAGTTTTTGAGATTTCAGACAGCCCACCAACATAGGAGTATGAATATAACATATACAAATGAGCTGAAAAATCCCGGGTCTGAGGATGGAAACGCTTTTTTTTTAAAGCTTTTATTTAACTTGACTTGTATGTATGTTAACAAATCTTGCAAGTTTAATTTGACCCACTTCCTGGTATCCGATTGACCTGAAATTTTGCATGCTGGTCCAGAACCGATGGCAATGCATGTTAATCATAAACGTGACCTGATACTGCTGCCAAGATCGGCTTCGTACGAGAGATTTCCTCAGCGGTAAATAGCAAGGACACGAAATTCTGTATACGCATTCGTTAATGATAGACAGTTGGTAGGCCCACCATGAAATAGATGCCACATCCAGGGTTGGCTTCAATGAAAAAAATATATTTCTGGAAACAAAATTAAATCAAGCTTTCACCTTCAACTATCTACCTCACGACTCTGAAAAGAAGACAATTTGAAAGCTTTTATTCAACTTGACTTGTATATATGTTAACAAATCTCACAAGTTTAATTTGACCCACTTCCCAGTATCCGATTGACCTGAAGTTTTGCATGCTGGTCCAGAACCGATGAAAATGCATGTTGATCATAAACGTGACCTGATGCTGCTGCCAGGATCGGCTCCGTACGAGAGATCTCCTCAGCGGTAAATAGCAGGGACACGAAATTTTGTATACGCATTCGTTTATGATAGACAGTTGGTAGGCCAACCATGAAATATATGCCAAATTCAGGGTTTGCTTCAATAAAGAGAATATATTTCTAGAAAAAAAATCAAATCAAGCTTTCAACTTTAAATACCTACTTCTCGACAATAAATGTGTAGTAGGTTGTAAGAACCCATATTTATTTGCATTGTAAAGAAATATTAGACTGTTCCAAATTAACTGGGAATTGGCCACGTTATAATGACGCCATCAATGAAATGAATAGACTAAGAAATATAACAAGCTAATTCTTCTATAAGGTATGCCGGAGGAGTATAGAATATAGTTTATCGTATCCCTGTTCCTTAAGTTTTCTGTTGAACCATCTATAAAACTCTCCGTTTCATAGATGGACTTTTGTAGGGATCGATAACTATACTTTACAGAACTGAAATTGTGATATAATAAAAGATTGTCGCGATGCCTAGAAGAAATTTATACATATTCAGTCAGATGAAATTTAAATTAAGAAACATTCTGACAGATCAACTAGGTACTGCAATGAGTTTCAAACCCGATAAATCCTATGTGTGCAAAAAAGTTATTCAAGGGTAAAGTTCCACAGTTTGAGCATTCACGGCACTTTTATTCGATTACAAATATTATGAATTGCTTACAAGTTCAGTAGGTGCCTACCTCATTACAAAATTTCAATTACAAATTGAAATTATCGCGACAAGCTTTTATTATAATTTCAATTCTGTGAAGTCATAAATAAATGTGGTTGATGTGATTTAAAATTTTATTTTGATCTTTTCGGGGCATTTGAATAAAAGCGTCTTTTGAAAGTTTTTTATCATTATTTTATGTTCAAAAATATCATCAATGTAACTTTTATCAAGAGCCACACAATCATAACTGAAATTATGATATAATAAAAGATTGTCGCGATGCCTAGAAGGAATTTCTACATATTCAGTCAGATGAAATTTAAATTGAGAAACATTCTGACAGATCAACTAGGTACTGCAATAAGTTTCAAACCCGATAAATCCTATGTGTGCAAAAAAGTTATTCCACATTATGAGCATTCACGGCACCATTATTTTATGTTCGAAAATATTATCAATGTAACTTTCATCAAGAGCCACACAATCATTTCAGTGCTGCCCTAATATTTCAATACCACATTTGTAGAACGATTTATTTTTTGCCTCAAAATTGGCCTCAGTTTCAGCGATTACTTTTTCATTCAACCGAAATTTCTTAAAATATATGATGGAATTGGCCGATACTTTATGAAAATCCATAACTAACGTTACACAACGTTAACTCACAAAAAACAATTTTTCGTGAGATTTTCACCGAACGATTTTACAAAAACGCAATTCGTGTTTTGGCATACCATGGTTTCTTTGGCTTGTTTTTTGAATACGAAATATGTTATCGGTGAGCCTTTTTTTGAGGTCTGCGAACAGCCAGTAGTAGCTGTGTACTAAATCTGTCGAATATTTTGGATGTACGAGCAATTAGAAGTTCAATTCATGTAGTTTTGCCATTGTTTTGATTGACTTGTGATATGGTACGATGACTTGATGAAATACATTTGTTTTCTTCGACATATTCGGTCATTTCTTTGCAATTTCGGCCTCCAAATGATCCAATAACGGTATGTAATATACACTATTGATAGTATTTCCCTTCTCAAGGTAGTCAATGGATATTACACTAGGCACATCCCAAAATACCGAAGCCATAACCTTTCCAGTTGATTGTTGTGCTTCTGGGCGCTTTGAACGAGGTTCACCAGTTTCTCTACATTCATATGACGATCGTTTCGATTCCGGAGTGAAGTGATGGATCCATGTTTCATATATTTCCACATATTGATGAGAAACGGTTTATGTTCAATCATGGCTTGACACAGCTCAGAAGCATCAAGACGTTCCTGTTTTCTGGCAACAGTGAGCTCGTGCGGCAACAGAGCTTTCTCATAGTCAAATGATCATGCAATATGAAGCCAACACGTTTTTTTTATATCTATACGCTGTGAGCTTACCCATGCAACTTTACTTTTCGATCATTCAAAATTGACTCATTTGGACGTCCACTGCTTTCTGCATCATCAGCAAACCAACGTTCAATTATTGTCCTCATAATACTTTTCAATCCATTGCTCTGCTTGAACGCTATTTTTTCCATCGAGTAGCAGTATAAAATCAAAACATGAAATTGTTTCTGATCCATTGTATTGAAAAGTTTCGAGACTTTTCAGCCCATGTAGTAATGATCTGTTATAGAAATTGATATCAAAATAATATTTTATTGCACATACAGATTCAATTATCGATATTCAAACAACTGAAAGCATTTTTCAGAGTGTTTGAATGATGATTGATGCAATTTCATAGCAAATCTTCAATTTTTTTTAAGTTGTCAGTAATATTTGCAATTAACATTCCTGCATTTGGAGAATAAATCTATTTCAGAATCAGTATCAAAATTAGAATACTTTGTCAGATATTTCTTATGTGACTTTTGCAGTACAGCAAATTGGTTTATGCTTCTGTTCTTTCACACGTGGACTTCTTATAATTTTCTCCGAGGCTTTACTTACATCTGAAATTGAAAAGGAGCAGAGAGCGGAATTGGATCGTAAGAAATCTCAACAAGGAATCCTGATCTTAATTAAAAGTTCGTTTCCTTCTTCGCCTCGATCTCTAGCCAAGGTAATGAGGTTAGAATTTCTCACAACCACTAGCTGGGAACCAAAAACGACATTTCAAAACATAGATCGTAGGAGAGTAGAGTTGATCTCTAACGTATTTTGACACAAGTGATTTCTGATAATGATAAAAAGTTGAGAATGTCAAAATTTATGACTGCTGATTCCTCACTATCACTGAGTTGATATTCATTTAAATCGAAAACGAACAAATGATTTTTTGCTGTTGAGTATTTCACACTCATAGACGAATAATCATCAGATTATAACTCAATATCTCCCAAATAGACCGGATGTACGATTCATCTTTCATACTTCGATCTTATAACAAACAGATATACAGATAGATAGACATGCTGTGGATGTCAGTTTATAACATGCATTAGTAGAGAGAGTCATAACGTCAACATCTGCTTGGATCATATAATAGCTCGTGGCAGATATGTTGATAATGAAGACAAGCTCATGTAAATTGTGGGACAAAAAATACAGTGTTTATTAGTCTATTCATTCATACTTGAAATGCACCGTTTCGAGCCTTTGATGAAGTTATGAATATTACTGGAGTTTTTCTTAACAATAAATCGTTATTTTAACATCTCGACACATGTTTAGATCACTAATTTATCGTCTTCAAGAGGATGATTAATCTTCTAGTTCAATCTTTCAGTTCATTCTTTCCTCAGAGAAATAAAAATCTTCCAGTTCAATCATCCTCTTCAAAATGATCATTCGTGGATCGAAACACGTGTTTCGACACCTCAGTGTTGAAATATCGGTTAGGTGTTGTATCTTCTTGGTGGGTTTCGAAAACCGTTTCAATGTTGTGTTTTCCCATTCATTATGATTTCCTACCACGTAGTATCGGCTATATCCATTAATTTATTGGAAATACTTTTTCTATTTACCAGAAACACAATCCTTTTTTTGACGGGCGTTTTACCAATCAAGTTGTCTCATTCAGGAGAAAAAAAAGAAATGAAAAAAAAAACAGTTTTATCATCTCCTTCTTCATCCCTTTGATTGGTGGAACGCACGTCAAGAAGAGAATAGTGGTGGGGAAGAGTACTTGATAATGGATTCATTCTGATGTTGTCATCTGATGTTGTCTCCAATAGATAATTGATATGTAATACAAAAAAAGATTGAAGACAATATGAATATGTGAAGAACAACAGCATTGATAGTAAATCAACGTCAGGTCAATTTCAAATCGAACGCGTATTCTCATACCAGGCGTAGACAAAGGCTTCGACAATATCGAACACATCAACTGGAGAATTCATATTTATCGATTGCGTTGTGCCAAAATGGCTGAAATATGAAAGAATATTGTGTATTAATTTTTACTTCCAGAAATCATATTAATGATCGACAGATATGAAGTATCTCAAACATATGAGAGTATTAAGATTTGGTAACCCAATTTGAGATTGCCGAAGATGAACTAGTGGAGAGAGGGTCAAAAACATTTATTTCAACTAACCAATCATGGGTGCTGAAATGGAACATTGGTAAACATATAAAACGTTCACAATAACAAAAAACTTGTCAAGAAGTTGGAATTCAGATCATTCAGTGATTTGATATTGCATTTGAAGCAAATGTTAGCAGTTTCTTCTTGAAAACATATCGTTATCAAATATTGCTATTGAGAATGCCAGTAGTACGGTAATAAAGGAAATTTTCCATATTTGATTCTACGAGAAGGACAGTGATGGCAAAGTTATCATCGTGAAATCGTGAAGGCCAATGAAAAAATCAAAATATATGAGGAATGGTTCTCGTCGAATGGATTAGTTTTGAACATGGAGAAGACAACGTTCATAAGATTTAGTAACTCAAATAATGAACTCGACCACCGGTTGTCGCTAAAATTTAACGGAGACCTATCACTCAAGCACCTTCTACGAAGTTCCTTGGGCTGCATTTGAATGAACGATGTACATGGACTACCCATATCAATGAAGTGTGCGAAAAACTAGCTCAAAAGTGTTATCTCCTGTACCAACTCAGGAAGACCGTCAAAAAATCTGTATTGATGATAATATATTTTCTCACTTTCAGTCACTTTCTATGTTTTTGTTTGACTATTTCAATGTATGTATATGCCTATTCACACAATATTTGTATCTTGAAAAAAGTATTCACTTACTTATCGAGCATCTCGTTATTTATTCGAAATTTCAATTTGTACTTCTCATTTGTATTTGTATTATTAAATGAATAACATATTATTATTATTATTATTATTATAGCATGGGAAGTATCACACGAGGCCACTAAGGTACTCAACCTCCAGAAAATATCAGTTAGAAATATCGTTGGGGTGGCCAGGAGAGTAAGCTGTAAGAATATATGCGTACAGCTGAAAATCCTGACTTTCCATTCTTTGTGTGTCATGCGTATACAGATATATGCCAAAACAGAGTTGGCCTCATTCAGAGTGCTGAGAAACAGTATATATCACACAAGAAATGCAACAATCCTGGAAGAGCCGAATCGCCGTCTCCTAAAAACAGAACGGTGTCCAAAATAATGGCAATAACCTTGTTTAATCGTCTACCAAACTGCTACAAAGGTCCAACTAGATTTGAATAGATCACCATTATTAAACTTGTTTTCTTAAAATCCCAGAAAGAATTATTATCGATGTAGATGTGGGGTAATGTGCTTTAGGTAATCATAATTCAACAGGTACCTTAGATAGAGCTTTAGGTAATTTTTGGAGACAATTATGGTTACCTGTAGTTTATAAATATCAATGCAAGAACAATTTGAAGTATTCATACACTTGAGAAAGCTACTGTGCTAGCGAAACATGTGATTATATTTTCTCAAATAAAGTTTGTGGAAATCAAATCGTATTCAGATTCAAATTCTCTGAGGATACACCATAAAAACACACTTTTATCTATTTTCCACGGTAGTTCTATATTTTCGGTCATTACACCATTTTTGAAACTGAGTAGATCATATTCAAATCTGAGTAATTTATACCTATATTGCCTATCCTATCATAAATAATTTGGTATCTACACTGTCTATACCTGAATGAACATGACGAAAACAACAACTTTTGATATGATGTAGGTTTTTTGAACTCGGTTATAGGTTAAGGAGAGGACTATTGTTTAGTTCAAGTTGTTCGTTGAGGATAATGGGATTGCGATTTTTCTTTGAATTGTTTATTTCCATAGATTCCAACAGTTTCATCACTTTCTTTTTTCCGCATGTGTGGAGGACTTTGAAATAATCTTTTTCTATTTTATGGTTCGGATTTTGAAGATGTTTGTACAATAATGATTTTTTATTCGAAATGACATGTTCATGGTACCTCATATCAAAGTTTCTACCAGTTTGCCCTGTATATATGGCGGGACATTCACCACATTCTAGTCGTTCAACTAGAGTAATAGGTATTTTGTTATTAATTGCTATTTGTACAGTTTGCGATTTCACTTCGGAGGTTTTGATTAGAAATGGTCATTGTGAAAGGCCTATGTATTCGAAACATGAAAAAGATAAACATAATTCATAAATCCCCCACACATGCGAAAAAGGGAAATGATGAATCTGTTGGAATCTATGGAAATGACAAAGACAGAAAAATCCCAATTCTATTGTCCTCAATGAACAACTTGATCCAAACAATAGTCCTCTCCTCGTTGTGTTCAACGATATTACAGGTATAGACAATGTAGGTTCAAGATTATGTATGATAGGATAAACAATGTAGGTATAAATTATTCAGATTTGAATGTAATCCACTCAGTTTTGAAAACGGTATAATAACCGAAACTAGGAAACAAATATAGAACTATCCTGGAAAATAGACAAAAGTGTGTTTTTATATTGTATCCTCAGTGAACATGAATTCACACGAAATAATCAAGTCACTAATCAGTGGTATCAATGACCCCCTGTTATAGTTAGGGTTCCTAAGGATTATATCGATACTGAAGTCGCTGAATACTATATAAATGTAAAATCGAATTCAAGCCAAAGGAAAAATTTTCCGCTAGTACTTCATTTCTCCTTTCATTCATCCTTTCATTTCCGAAAGTAATATCGTTCTAGTTAGTTGGGAAATAATAATCAATCTAGCTCGGTGATAAATTCGGAATATTCAGTAAAGTACATAAAAGGGAATGGAAGAATGAAACCGATACATCCTGTCATGACTAATTCGAGAAAAGAGCTAACAAAGTAAAATTGGAAATCGTAAAGATATTCCCTGCTTGTGAACGTGAAAAATAATTTTCTCTTCTGCTTTGTTCTGTTGGTCTTCCTGATTTCACTTTGGAGAGGAAGTCGCGCGAACCGAACCGGATATAACTGATGGCGGCAAAATGTCGTAATATAAAGAAGTAAAAGACAAAGTTTAGTAGATACGGTGGAGAATTTCTTATGTTGTTTTTCTAGAAAAAAATGTTGTATTTGTACAAAGGAACGAGTTATGATTCGAAAAGCAAATGTAAAAATATATCTGATGGTCGGGTTGCAAACGATCGGTTGATTATGAATTAGTTGTACAAAAAGCGATAGTTTTTCGTTTACCATGCTCATTTTTCTCATCAAACTTTGGTTCTATTACAATATGAATGACAATCACCAAGAGATCAAAAGAAATGTGTTATTGCATTTCAATAACGAACCTTTAAGTATATTGAAAACAACGTATACATAATATCTCCTTTGTAATTATTACATGAGAAATCAAATAACATTATGTGCATGATATAGGCTAAAAGCCTATATCATGCACAAGCATGAATGATTTCAAGAATTTCCCACTTATTCTGTGGCATTCTGAAGCATATTCAGCAAACCTAGATTTTTCTTTAAAAGAATGAACTTAGAATATTCAAGACCGTCTCGGATATACCTACACAGTAGGTTGAATGGACTGATGTCTATCAGAAAACAACTACTCCACTGGCTAATACTACAAACGGCGTTGGATTATATCCGACAGGCATCAGTGGAGGAATCTTCAAAGGAAATTTCCTGCATATGCAATTAGCAATACAACTGAAAGAGTCGACCTTCAGTTTTGTAGCCATGCACACTTGCAGATCGGTTTCGGGCTCCTAAGCCACTCGTCAGTGCAAGCTAGTCACCATCATCGACCTGAAGTCAATGATATTCCATAATTGAAAATCGAAATTCTTTCAGAGTATTTCATTCCTCGTCTTGAGTTGGAGCGAACATCAAAAATTTCACTCCATCTTGTGGACGAGGTACGAACCAACTGCATATCCGAAATTTGCCCGATTTCTCTGAATAAAGAAGAAAAACTTTCTTATTAGTCAGTAGGCTATGCTTGAAAAAAGGCAGTAAACAAATCTAAAGAAATGAACTTTGAATGTTCAAGCCCGTCTTGGATATACCTACACAGTAGGTTGAATGGTCTGTCGGATATAATCCAATGCCGTTCATGGTATTAGCCAGTGGAGTAGTTATTTTCTGGTAGGCGTCATACTGTGTAGGTAGGAACGAGACGGGCTTGAACATTTAAAGTTGATTTCTTTAGATTTGTTTACTGTCTACCTTCAAGCATAGCCCACTGACTAAAAAGATAAGATAAGATTTTTCTTATCTGTGGAACTGAAAATCTGAAAAATTTTTTTTACAAGGTATTCACTCAGTTTGACCAACATGCTAGCAAACCTCATAGCCCATCTAATTCAGATTTGTTGTCTTCCGTCATGCTCTTTTTCGGGTTGTCAAATACTCGTTGAAGTATACGAGAAGTTTTGATAACCACTTTGATATCAAACATCTCGAAAATTTCGAACAATTCTCTGTAGTATTTTGGTTCATGTGGAACAAATATAGACTTTCAAACTTTGTCTATTTTAAAAGTTGGGAATCAATGACGATGCTTTACAAATTTTTCAATCAGCTCATCGACTATATTTGAGAAATATCAATCACTTTCAACTATTTCCTTGATACTTTTTATCTTTATGTCATGTCTTTCTTTGCTTGAAGGTACGC
This sequence comes from Leptinotarsa decemlineata, assembly GCF_000500325.1. Lineage (NCBI taxonomy): Eukaryota > Metazoa > Arthropoda > Insecta > Coleoptera > Chrysomelidae > Leptinotarsa > Leptinotarsa decemlineata. The sequence continues at coordinate 16,373 of NW_019290582.1, read as the reverse complement.
AATTAGCCCACGTTCAAGAAAATGTAGTCTCTCCGACATGGTATTGTCGTAGAGATGTCTTCTTCTAGACAGACAATGAATTCCGCTGATAGATAACCTGTTTACGTCTTTCTTCCTCAGCGATTTGCAAGTTGCTCTTGAAATCAGCTTCTCCTTCCTAGTAAGGCACAGATCCCTGAGCTTAAAGGCATGCACCTTAGCGGAAGGTTTGCTGAATCTTCCTAATCCACACATAGCGTCAGATTCCAATCTCACAATATAATATGGGACTGTAGGTCAACCAATTCAGGAAACTGAAGGCTGGAATCCTTCATCAACGTATCCAACCTTATTTAAATGAACTCTGGCGACCTTACCAGAGTCAACATAGGTTCGGGCAGTCATTTAGCCATCGACCTCTCAATATTTCATCCAGCTCTTTCCACTACAACCACGGAAAATTCTGACCTTAGAAAATGCACACCACTAGAATCTCTCCGAAGAAAAACTATTCTACTTTGATTTCAACCCTTCACGAAATACTGACGTAATAGTTGATAACTTCACTCATATTATTATTGAATCACCATCAATAGAAAAAACTACTCCTCTCGCTCTCCAGTGTTCTGGTGGAATGATCGTCGATAAAAGGCAACTGGTGATAGCAAACTGATGCTCCAATGAAATTTCTTTATATGAAAGATCCTATCTTTTTTTCGACGAGAAATCAACTCCTTAAATGTTTTACACTCATTCAGTTACACCCTGTATTTTCATATAATTATCTATTCTATGATTGAAATATTCGAGTGTTCAATCCAAGTAGGTGCAAGAAATCCAATACCTCACACAACATTTAATGGAGGCAAAATAACATCGCATGTTAAATGTGAACTCCTGTCACATATCATATTTCAAAGCAACCGAACTACCAAAGAGCGTAAAAAATATATAATGAAGACCTTCTCCAAAGTTGTTATTTATTGTCAGACCTGTTATTTTTGTAATGGTAACATAGATCACAGTGCCTTCGGGGTAAACAACTCACTTTATTATAAGCTATCGTTCGTCCATTACTCCTTTTTTATGAGACGATGTAACTTTATTTCTTCTGATGATGAAATGTTTTTGTATGCCGCCAATTATACGTATTATGTTTTTTGAGGGCGGTTTGAAATTTATTGCTTTGTGTAATCAAAAAATTTAAATACATAAATCTTGAGATTACTTTTATTGGGATGGTTTACTTGTTTGTTCAAATAGCTAGAAGCCATATAAATAAGTAGGCAATTTCGTTAATTAGGGTTGAATGAAATAACCGGAAATTCAAGCAATCGGCAATAAATTTCTTTTCAGTTTTTGGAACCACAATCAAGATTTTGATATTTTTAGTGATTTCTAGAGTTGATAGTATAAATGAACATGGAGTTTCATTGAAAATGAGTTTTTCCTTCTACAGTATCGATAATTGTCAATTTTTCAATCATTAACTCCCAGCTGATTAGCGGAAAAACAGATTTCAAACAGATTTTTTTTTACATTTTTGGGAATATATATTTCATCGGCAAAATCATTTCTGATAAAAATGTAGCTTTATTAAAACATAAAAATAATATTAATAGAGTTATAGCTTGTGAAATTTAGTTCCCATTTGTCAAATGCAAATATTGGAAGTTGCAATGTGAAGTAACCAAAAACTAATGCATTTTTCAGCGAAAAATCATTGAAACTATCCATAAAGTGCTCAAGAAAGCCGAAATTTCTATTTCTGATGGAATACTGGAATTCTAATGAAATATCCAAATTGAGCCAGTCATGACGAAAATATTCTAATTGAAAATAATCTATCATTATAAATCACGAATGGCGATTAAAAAAACAGTGATAGCTTGCCCATCTCTATAAAGTCTTGGAATCTTGTAGCAAATTCGTTATCAAGATCGGCCAGCAATTTCACAAACACTGCAGTCTTCTTCAGATTTTTTTCAAGAATTGTCGGAAAATGAATAGATCATGTACATGTACTCTCATGATTTCAAAAATTGAAATCACAGAGCATTCAAAACCCAGGTAGGAAATTTTAGAGCACAAGCATCCTGTATAAACAGACTGAAACCAAATTGAGTATTTGACATATAAATTGGCCAACAGAATTAGGGAATTTTCAATCGGCGAATGTGGAATATTTAGAATAGTTCAAAGGCGCATCAGGCTTGTCAACATAAAATTGTTAGAGCAAGGAAGGCTTGCTAACTGAAACGTCATGATAATGCGCATATATCCAGTTTATTGTTCAAAAATGTTCATCAATTTGAGAACAAAGTGCTGTATTAATGGAATTAAATTGTTCAATTGGATAAAATTCTGAACATTACTGAATTCTATAACTTCATTTTCAAGAGACAGCAACTTCCCAGAGAATCCCCCTGAGAGGCAAAGAAATGCTCCACTGATGATAAGGGTAGTGTAGAAACCAGAAGTCAGTAAGTAGTTTAAGTTTTAGATACTGTGAGAAAATTTTAACGAGGTCCAGAAAAAAAGTAGTGATAATAATTAAGTGCTACCTATGTATCATTTTGTTTTCAAATCATATTCTTAATTATAAAACACAAGACCTAACTTTTATATAGCTATAAGATCTCATAAAATTATTCAACTTGACCAAGCTATCCATCATTTTTTTCAGTGTAGCACTAAGTTTACCACAAAAGGCTACCTGGTGAATTAGCCACTGATACGATATTAGACCTAGGTTTTTATCCCTGATTCTCTTTACTACACCTTTTTCTTTACCAATCATTGCTGGGGTTGAAAGTTCATATTTCCGTAAAAATGGTATGTAGTTCAACCTATGGATGTTTCGTGTGCGTAATAAAGATTTAAAATTATAACTAAAGGTCGAAAACAATCATACGGTTCCACCATCAGGGGCCAATTGCGGATTCGTGTCATCATCGGAAGACTTTGTGATCACAAGGACTACTACTAACTTAGTCACGGGTGCAGCTATAGCAACCTGCGCGACATCCAGGTCTCGAAAAAGATTGATGAATATGGAGTTATATGGTATTGATAAATGAAAAGGAACTACTGGACAAGCACATATAGGAATGAGTGCAGACCACATATATGTATTTCTGGCTACTTATCCTTCGGGAGTACAGTGCAGCCAATGCAATACAATGCAGCCAAGGATAGACAACAGGAATCCACAGTTGACTCCTGAATCCGTTTTGACCTTTTTTTCGCAATCAAATGCGTACAATTGTTTGGTTCAGTATCCAGCGTTTCCTGAGAAACACATATTTTTTCAGATATAATTCTATTCTACCCAGTATAGCTATCTTGTGATGCATTGTTTGGAACCCTTGGTATGGTAATGCATATTACTGGAGTTTTTTTCCCAACACCAAACCGTTATTTTAACACCTCAATCACCAATTGATCATCTTCAAGAGGAAAATTAAACTAATTATAGTTACAAAGCTATCCTTATTAATGCCATACAGGTATATAGATATATAGATACAGGTATCTACCTGTTCTAGGTATCTGCGTCTTGAGTGTCTTAAATTGATTTTACAATGTGTCCTTATGTGATAGTTGGGTGTATCTAATGATTGAAATATTATAAACTACAAAAAATCAATTTTTACTTATTTACTTGATTTTGCAATGTCTTCTTATGTAATAGGTACTTAATGAATAAAATATTATTTCAATAAACTATATTATAAACTATTAGGTATTGGTCCACCATCGTTATTCATAATATTATTATGTTTACTTATTTCTACACTCTCATAGGCATCTAGATGCCTGTTGTATGGCTATGGGTAACCCCTTGTCCCCCTACCTGGCAAACATGTTCATGAGCAGATTCGAAATGGAAACAAAAAAATTTAAATATAAGTCAAAATATTTTCCTAGGATATGGCTAAAGTATGTGGATGATATTTTCGCGATATTCGATAACAAAAAATCGAAAATTGAGGACCTTGTTTCCTTTTCAAATGATAGATTTCCATGTATGAGTTAGAAAATGAAGAACAATTTCCATTTCTTGACCAACACAAACGTGCTGGGTTGAATTTTATAGTGCATCGTTTTTTGACTTTTTCTCTAACACATGAGAGGTTCACAAAAAAAACTACAATATAGGAAATGGCAGCCACTAACGGTTTCTCGAGGGGTATTGTAGATGGCATGACAAGAAAGAAGAAGTTTAGGTTGAGAATGAACGAAATCTCGACTCTTAGAAAGGACAAAAATCAAGATAAATATATCTCAAATCCATACCACCAATGCACGAAGAACTTTGGAAAAATTTTCAGGAACTAGGAATGAAGGTGGTTTTCAAAACAAGTCATACACTACAGATCATTTTAGGAAGTCAAAAAGACAAAGTCGAAAATTCGGAAAAGTCTGGAATTTATGAAATTGAATGTAAGGTCTGCGATGGAACATATTAGGGACAAACGAGAACTAAGATATAAGGAATATTTAGCACACTTAAAATATGGAAGACAAGAGGCAGGTTCCTAGAAGAGGTATTTTTGGTATAAATAAGGAAAACTTCATAAATAGAATTAGTTTGATCTTCCTCTTGAAGATGATCACTCGGTGATCGAAACACGTGTCGAGGATTTAAAATAACGGTTTGGTGTTTGGAAAAAAACTCCAGTAATATTCAGTATAGCTATCTGTTTAGAGATAACGAAGAAATGAAGATTCACAGTGATAGCGATATAATTCTGGAAATATTCCTCCAAGAGTTATGATGATTAGTCTCAGTTTGTCGACTCAAATTGTGTCAGAATGAATGTGATGAATATTTAAGCACTTTTCTTTGAGAGAACCGTATGATGACAAGCAGAGAAAGACAACGTGGGAATATTCAGAAGGATATGAATATTCTATTAGCCAAGCTACCAAAATATTCACCGGTATGCTGAATATCTCTCCCGCTTTTGTTTAGCCATTCATTTCCACCTCATTTGGATTAAACTGAAAAAGCTTTCCTTCCAACTCCATTCTCATCTTATGCAAACACTGGAAACAAATTTGTTAGACTGAATATTTTTAAAGAACATCCCGCTAGTAAGATGCAAACTATTAGATGCTTCCAGCAATATACTGAGTGAACTCACAAATTGAATTTAAAAACAATTTCAGCTTTTCTCGCTTCATTTCTATTAAAATATTCAACCATATTGCCAGTTTTTTCTTTAGGTTATTTTACACCCTCATATAGTCGGCGGACCAGGATAAATATATTATTTTAAGCTTTATGTAACCTACATTTTGAAGATGAAAACATTCAAAAAGGTTGTTTCTCGTGAACAACAACATTATTCAGTCGGTATATTGTTTTTTTAGAGTTTCTCTCAATTTCAACAAAAATTAGGTCAATGTCAAAACTTTATTGACCTTTGCATGCATTTTATTTTTGAGAAAAATCAAATTTGCGTCAATTAGTCGAATACAAAAAAACAATTAGGGTTGATCAGAATGGTAGCTGAAATTCAGATCAAAATCGCATGTTTTGTAAATAAACTAATTCCAATGGAAACCCGATTCATTGAATATGAAATCCCACATGTTATCTCATGAGGAAGTATTTCATTTTATCAGGATTATGAACATGTAAATACTCAGTCCCAACTGTATCAAAGAGTAATAGCATCAAATGGAAATTATTCAAAGAAAGATTTTTTGATGAAATTTTCAAAAACATGTGCATGAAACGAAGTTAACTGGCGTCAGCCTCTCTGAGGAAAGTTTCAGTTAACTTCGTGGTTCGTGATGGAAATCACGAACCACGAATATCAATGATAAACGAGACTTCCAAAGGTAGCCCATTACAAAACCAAGTTTTGACCCAACAAGATTCATCACACGTGCTTCTCAGGAGCTTTCGCTATGAGGTATCTAGTCCAGTCTTGTCGCCAAAAACAAATAACTTGCCCTTGTATTACCATAAGATAAATGTTAGTATCTTTCACTTCATTTGCGCTAGTCAGGCCCTATCTCCCAAAAACCTGATAAAATCAGGAAGACGCGCCAGAATCATCAACCAACGACCACTCTCTACACCGTGAAGTAAGTGCTCATTGGGCCCGAGAATCATGTGCCTTGAGTCGGCGCAGTGAGCCAAGAATGACAGTCTTCTGCATTCGTCAGGTTGAGGTTTCTGCGCTAGTGTGACCAGCCGGAATAATTTTAGATTGGAAAGTAGAGAGGTCATCATTCCACCAAGGACTGCAAAAATCAGACCAACCATCTTGACAGAATGATCTGGATACAGTCTGCGAAGTTTGCTTTTCGAAAGATATTCGTCTCGCCGGAAGCTAAAAACTCCACGACAAATATTGTCTTGCTCTGGTGGACAAGAAGGACTATATCAGGCTTATCAGTTTCCATGAAACTGAGGATAGGAAACGAATAGTTCCAATAAATTCGGCACAACGTTCCTCACAACGAATTCGGAGCGTAGGGTAACACCGGTGCCTTGTCAATAACGTAAAAGTTGTGTAGGTGGTAATGTAGCACTCTTAGGACCACGTTATGTCGATGGATATAGGCTGAGGCCGGATATGCTAGACATAGTAACAGCAATTTCATAAGGGTTCCAGACGCCTTGTGTCAGGAACCTCTTATACCCTGAAATAACATGATCATACATAATTGGTTTCAGGCATATAGAACAGAAACCAATAAGATAGCACCGAGTACTCACCATCACGAATTGAATTTTAGAGTTCCATTTTCATCTCCTGTGAAATAAAAATAATATTCATAAATCAGTATAGCTTAAGGTTGACTGGGCTTTCGAATATCTCACGAGGAAGAAGGCGAAAATAATCGTCGTTAACCTTCCACAACTGGCGCGCGGACTGGTACTCCGCACGTTCTTATTTTTACGATTTACAGTCAACTCCCACTCTTGCCGATCCCATCGCTTTGAGTATTCCTCATTAACCACGTGATAGACCACAGGGTAGCACATGACATTCTTTGTAATAGTTCTCTAGAAGTTATGTTCATTTGCGGAGTCATAGTCCGCGGCGAGTGAGCTAACACGCTTCAAACAATTATAAATTTATTTTGTAATTTTTGGTTTGTCTAAAACTTTTCAAGGTAAGAGTAGAAATATTAATTTTTTTCAGTATAACATCTTGTTTCAACCAACTTTTCAGATGGCGTCTTACGAAAAAGAGCAGGAAAGGCTTCACGAACTCATGATAGAGTGCCTGGAAGAGAATGAGGTCGAGACTGAAATGATAATGGATGATTCTGATATTGATGAGGAGGAGGACGTTGTAGAAGAACAAATGACAGATTCAGCTACCAGGCAAGAAACTTCCGATAGTGATTCAATAGATATTGATAGTGATTCAGAACAAGTTCCTTTGCAAATGCCTTTTTTTATTGGCGAAGTTAAGATTACCAAATGGGCAAAATATATTCCAACAAGTTCTAAAACCAGAAAAGAAAATATCATTAAACATTTGCATAGGTCAAAGGAAGTTATGAAGAATCTTGAAGGTATTTTTGAAATATTTTTTCAGTCTGGAAATACTAAGGTCGAGCATACTAACCAGCATATTCAAAATTTCGAAGAAAATTATACGCGGAAGAGAAACTGCAAAGAAACCAACATTGCTGAAGTACAGGCTCTGATAAGTCTGCTCTATTTAGCTGTAGTCCTCAAATCTAGCCGCCTCTGTGTAGATGATTTGTGGAATGATAATGCTACAGGTATAGAAGTGTTTCGTCCTACAATGTCGAAATTCCAGTTTCCAGTTCTTGTTGCGGAATTTGCGGTTTGACAATATGCTTACTCGCGCCGAGAGAAAAAAAGTTATTCGTCTGGCTTCAGTTAGGGACATATTTCAATCCTTTGTCACTAGCTGCAAGTTGGCGTATACATCTTCCGAAAACTTCACAATTGACGAAAAACTAGAAGCATTTAGGGGAAGATGTTTATTTCGGCCATATATCCCCAGCAAGTCGAATAAATATGGACTCAAAGTATTCGCGATGGTAAATTCAAAATTGTATTACACTTGTAACCTGGAAGTGTATGTTGGAACACAACCAGATGATCCCTATTCTGTCGATAACTCACCGGCAGCTGTTGTTCAGCGACTTGTGGAGCCAATTCGATACTCCAGGGGAAATTTGACCTGCGATAATTGGTTATCTAGTGTACCACTTATGCGCACTCTATCATCACATTTTTGGGAACCATGAGGAAAAATAAGAGAGTACTTCCCTCAGAATTTTCTAATCCAACAGGAAGAACGATAGGCTCAAGTATGTTTGGCTTTGATGAAAATATGACCATTGTTTCTTATATAACGAAGAGAAATAGAAACGTCTTACTTATACCATGATGATGAAGTTGATTCAGAAACGGAGAAACCAGATATGATTATCGACTATAATTCTTCTAAAGGTGGTGTCGACACACTAGATAATATATATGCTGCATACAACTGCGCGAGGAATACTCGTCGATGGCCGATGGTCGTTTTTATTCTTTATTGAATATATCTGAGGTTAACACCATGGTGCTATACCATTTACAGAATCAAGATAAAAAAGTGCCGCAGCGCAAGTTTTCACACATGATTTCATCAGAACTTGCAGAAAACTATCTACATATACGGGTTATGCAAACAAATATTCCCAAAACTATATCTCTGAGAATAAAAGAGATATTAGGTATTGGGACTCCAGAATCTGGTCAACCGCAATTAAATATTCGAGGACGGTGCCACTATTGTGACAGAAAAAAAAACTGTTCAACAAGAATTTTATGTCGATCATATAATAAGTTTATGTGTTTAGAACATATAATTTGTATTTGTTCAGATTGTTATGAACATTAACTTTGTATCACTTTGAATTTTTTACTTTTTTTTTTCTAAATTTATCATCCAATCCATGTTAGAATGAGATATTTGTTTTAAATTAACCAAATAAAGATTTCGTTGAAATATTTTTGTGTTATTTCAATAATACACAGAAAAAATCTAACCTAGATGGGATATTTCAGCATGCGGAATCAGAGTCCGCAGCCAGTAACGGTTTGTAAAATATGAGCGCCAGTAGTGGAAGGTTGAGTTTGAAATACGATTGGGTTCATAGAAAAGTGTATCCCATCGCTTCTCTTCCTCCTATTTGGTGACATCTAATGAATTATATTTTCACAAGAATGATGTTAACAAATATGCAGAGCAAATCATTCCTTGCTTCAGTTTCTCACTTCTAAGTGAGCATAATAATCGGATGATATGGTTTGTCATCAAATATTGTCCTCCACATAAGTTTCTAAAATCATCAAGTAGAGAAAGTAGTATTCTACGATTCTGACTGCCGTTTTCTCGAAGCATTCAGTCGAGCTCTATCCGTTAAATGTCCTAATTGAACTCAATGGCGTTTTCCTGAATTTTACTTGAAATGTCTGTCACCCCACGGACTAACATCAGATGAAAACGCGTTGAAGTTTATTTAAGTTCCACCATTGACTTGAGTTAAATTTTTGCAAGTGAAATAAAGAACTAGATGGCCTTTCACTGTTATCTGCATGAAGCACATTTTCCTTACTTATTTGTCGCCTTTGAAAGGAGAAAATGACATACGCTTCAATGAGGCCAATCCTTATAAAAGTTTCAAGTAGTCAAGTCAATTTGGGAGATTCCTTCATTTCCAAGAACTAATTTCCGAGCTTTTAACAACCGTGACGTCGAATGTTTGATAAACTTAATTGAATTTTCCATTTCTGGTTTTTAGTGTTTTCGATGTGAAAGCATTCGGCCATATTGTCCTTGAAAGTTCTGATGGAACTGATTTATTTCACATGTAATTTTGTAGACACTTTCTCCAGTAACCAATATGCTTTTTGGAACTTTTCTCGAAAGTTATCCTTATTATTTTTGTTCGAGCAAGTCCATCGATAATTCGTTCCGCAAACTATCCCATTCATGGAAATTCATTCTGTAAAGTGCTGGCTTATGAAATATACTGAGTAGGCCTTATAAAATGACATATGAATTTCATTTCAGACAACATTATATATATATATATATANTTTCAGTTTGACCTATATAAACCATCGGACATGACCCGTATGATAAAATTTATACTCTCCCGATTTTTCTGAAACTGAACTTTTATCTTTGTTATTGTCATTTTCTCCAATTTGGAAAAGTTAAATTCGTTATATAGAAGTAACAAAACCTAAAAAACTTTCAAATGTTACCCATTTTTCTATAAATTTTCATGAGCACCTAGAATTAATTTCAATGGATAATGAGAATTCATCACAATATTGCAAGTGTCTATTTCTCTCAAACCCACAAAAAATTGGCAGAAGTGATTCATAAAGAGTATTTTTTTGTAAAAATGTCTTGACAATCAGTAAGAAACTGAATTTCATGAGAGAAAAACAACAAATCGGGTTATTCTTGGCTTTTTGTATTGTAATATCAGGTTAGTTATGCGATATGCGATATATTTACTACCTCAACTAACGTTTCCACCATAATGAATTAACGCTCATCAAACTGACGAAGTGAGAAACAGTTCGCATCTTGAGGCGTTCTTAAAGTTTTCAACACGATATTGCCATCATCTTCTCATTTTGAATGACAGTCCTTTTGTTTGGATTTTGAGACAAAATTACGGCGTGAATTTCATTGTGAATGCACACTTGAAGGTAGTTGGTGAAATGTGTATAATTTACTTCGGTTGGGCATGACGAGATAAGTATTTGCGGTGGAGTCAATTTGGAAAGAGGATGTATAATTTCATATCACGACTAACAGCCCGCGGTGGTTTGTAGGGTGTAAACGAGATTGGAAAAGAGATATATTAAAAATATATATTATTTGAGTGACACAAAATTACAGTTCTTATATTCAGACTGTAATGTATGTATAGGTATGTATTATATTTTAGATTATTAATGATTATCAAGAAAAATTTTACTCTGTAACGTTTTTCTTGTCACTGTACAAATCTAAATCATTTAATTGTAACTTTATACTTTTTAACAAAGGAATAGATTATTGTTATTACTATTATTATTATTTTTTAACCGTAGTTTGCACTGGACAGGCCCTATCCCCCGAAACTCCGGTACATTCGGGAGGGCGCGCCAGCATTATCAACCAACGACCACTCCCCACCGTGGGGTAAGTGATCATTGGGTCCGAAAATAATTATGTACCCTGAGCAAGCGCAGTGAGCCAAGAATGACATCCTTCTGCATCTGTCCGGCTAAGATTTCTGCCTCAGTGCGGCAAGCCGGTATGACTGCGGAGTTCGAAGAGAAAATCTCGATATTTTATCCGTTTTTCCTTCTATTTTCGGACGATATTCGTCTCGCCAGGAGCTGAAAACTCCCTGATTGTGAGAGCCGGAGGGAGGGGAACGAATAATTCCAATAAATTCGGCACTTCTCTTGCCCCACAACGGATTCAATATTTAACGGAGCGTTGGGAAATACCGGTGTCTCGTCAATACCGTGAGTGTGTTGTAGTTACTATAATATATCACTCTTATGGCCGCGTTATGTCGATGGATATATGCTGAGACCGCATATTATGCTGGAAATTCATTAGGGTCTCGGTCGCCTCGCGGCAGGCCCTGCACCTTGTGTCAGGAACCTCTATACCCATCACGCGACTGCGGTGGACTAAGGAGTTGAAGACACTATCCTGGCAAGCCATGATGAACCCCTCAGTTTTCGACTTCAGCCCACTCGAACTGAGGAAAGCGAAAATCAGGCGCTTTGATGAGCCAAGGTCTCCATGTTATTGATGAAGACCCCATGCATTGGCTCATCCTTGTGTTTCCGCAGAAGTGAGGTTACCTCTGCGGCTTTTATATGAGCTTTTTGCTGAACGGGTTCCAACTCGATGACAGAGTTGTGATCACCTGGTTCAGTGTCGAACACTAAATCAAGTTCATCAGCTGCTCGGGCAGCTGCCGTAAAGAGAAATGCTCCAATTTCTGATCTCTCATAGTCGCGAATCATGCAGAGAAGGGGATGCGAACTCCTGACGACTTTACAGGCTATATCCAGTACTGTTCTGTCTTGTAGACACTCCAAACTCATAAGTCCAGGGCCTCCCTGTTGTTGCGGGAGGCACAACCGTGGAACGGACGACTTGGGATGCAAACTGCTATTGAGATACATCATTTTACGGGTCGCTACATCGAGTTGATACAGCTTTCTCCGAGCCCACTTTACTACTCCAAACGAGTAGGGTAAGATTGGAACAGCAAACCTATTTGTTGCAGCAACATTGTACTTCCCCGACAGTTCCGATGACCAGATTTGTCGAAGCTTGTGCTTATACTGCTATAAAGCTAAATCGTTTTATTATGTAGAGTTTCTTGAAACCTTACTATGAAGCTGTTTAATCTAGGAGAGAGATTATAATAAGACTTGCATAAATTCATTCGGCAACTAACAAACCACACTATATCCTTTGTTGGATTCATATAAACCTCAGCAGCATACAAATTATCACTTGGGAAGAACCCGGAAACTTCACACTCCAGAATTATTACTTTTTTCATCTGTGATTCATGACTTTAACGTACAGCTGTTCTCATCAACACTTACCCTAAATGTAACTGAGGATGACGACTTCTCTTTCGAAAGTGCCATCTACGATATTGAATGACAAATATGAGATTATGGAGGCTATGACACTTATGAGATTTTTGAGATATCTCTTTGTTCTAAAACAATTTTGTTAAAACTGCAGAACATTCTTCCCACCGAATTCAACCCTCAAAGTTAATACTCTGTTGAGAGTTTGCGGCTTTCTATCAAAGGTGATAATTACATAGGAGTTTCTAAAACGAGCTTACGGCGTTCGAAATGATCATCAATAATTAAGGCCTTCCACCAGCCAGATTCAGCTCACCTTTTTGCTAACACGAAACGAGCCCCTACTAATGAAAATTTAAATATAGTACTGACCGAGCATTTTTTATGCTCTGATTGATAATGGTGAATAATAATTGTGGTAAGATTTATTAATATTGTACGAAAATCACCATTTCGATGAACCAAAATACCCGCCATACCTCCTCATACTTGTGTCATTTTTCAAAATTCGAAAAGTTACTCCTTTCACCCTGGAATTTGGTCTAGTAGTTGTTTTTTATGAAACATAATTGTTAATTCCATGCCTATAGAATGGGTGATATACGTACAAGTAACAATTCCTGTAAACATTAGCGGACTAGGGATACGTTCGGCTTCTATCTTAGCTTTACCAGCTTTTCTGTCATCAGTCAAAAGTGTTTCTGATCTTATCGATTCCATCATTCCTTCCATATTCAACAATATCAAAGACGTTTTTTATGCTGAAGGTGAATCACTTTGGCATGCCGCAACTAATATTGCTCCTCCTACAGATTGAATGAAAATACACAGTGATTGGGACCGACCTCTTCTGAACATTATAACTGATAAACTTCTGAAATCTATAAGTGTAGTAAGGCTCGTCTGAAAGCAGCAATGATCAATAAATCGGGTGCTTGGCTGAATGCTTTACCTGTTGCATCTCTTGGAACACTATTAGACAATACATCGTTCAGAATAGAAGTAGGACTTGAGATGGGTTCATCTATTTGTGTGCCTCATACTTGTGTTTGCGGTAGTATACTCAATGAGAAAGGTACACATGATTTGAGTTGCAGGAGAAGTGCAGGGCGTACATCTCGACATCACCAAGTGAACGACATATTGGAACGAGCTATGTTGTGACTGGATGTTCCTGCAATTCTGGAACCCTCAGGTACCATTCAAGATGATGGTAAACGAACAGAAGGTATGTCTCTCATACCATGGAAATACGGTAAACCTGTAGTTTGGGACTTCACTTATGTTGACACGGTCGCCGCTTCCCATCTAGCTTCTGTCCTTGGAACTATTCTTCCTTCACATAATTTTGATGGGATCATGTATTGCCCTAATTTCAGTATGGAACTGAAATCTCTTCAAAACAAACCGAGATATGTGGATATTCATCAGTCTCCTATCAAGGCTAATTCACAAGTGATTGATCCACCTTTTTTTTCAGTGCGGTCAGTGGACTTATATATGAGTTGCATTCCTCGTGGTTCTGGTTCCCTTTGGATGGAAGAGCTTCATGAAGCAAGAGCCGAATCGATCCCTCTACGAAAACCTTCTTCACTTGGAAGGATCGATCGCAGCTTGGAAAATAGTTCTTATGCAGATTATGTGAAATATGTTCTTTCTTACGGATCAGTAGAGAGTTGTCCTGGAAATTATAAGAAGAAAATTGGAATAGATAATTTAGGAAACACTTGCTACATGAATAGCATTTTACAAGTGTTGTTTATGACGGAAAATTCAAGAACAAGGTTTTAATAATGAACAAGAAAGACAATGATTCCTACTCATTCACCAAACTCAAACACCTGTTCATGCAGCTGCAGTTCCGTAGGAATATATCATCTTTCCCTCCAACCGAATTCCTGGAGTCTTTGAAGTCCACTAGATACCCATTAGGACAACAAGAGGATTGTTCTGAATTCTTTATGAATACTCTTCGTGGACAAAACAAGAGTAGAATCAATAATCCTGACCGCTCTGGATTGAATGATTTCATACAGTCTATCTCGTCTTGTGATTGTAAATCTTTTGCTGGAAAAATCCTCACTTGTTTACTTTGTAGTA